>BSBK01013399.1:0-25750 GCA_027943335.1 Chamaecyparis obtusa
ATTATCCTGAATTATTCTATTGATGCTCGCTCTGTGCTTTGCTAGGGTTTTTTCACCTTGCGTCCATTTCTGTAGTCCCGTCCTTCGCACATACTACGGTTATTGTGGGAAATAGCATAATATATATGGCTCCGGCCACTTCCCACCAAAAAGTTGATGTTGGTGCTGGTGTGGTTTTGGATAGAAATTGTGCCGCCAAGCAAACACCCCCGCAAGTTTGTACCCAAAGTATTCCACAAGGTATGGCCCAGCCTGACATTGTTTTACCCATTAATGAATTCAATGATGCATGCACTTGGCTTGAATCACACACCTTGATTGGCTATTTTTTGGGTCACAACCCCCCTGAACATGTTCTCAAGGACTGGGTTGCGAAGAAATGGACTCCTCACGAAATCTTCTTGGAAGGCATTCAGAGCCTTACCGGAGGCTTTTTTCTTTTTTCTATTTTCTAACCCGTCCCATGTCCATTTTCTTAATCTACACCCTCACAAGAGGCTCTGTGTTGAGGTTGTCCTTTCTAGGGATCTCAAAGAATCCATAGAGATTCATGTTGGTGATACCACCTTCACCCAAAAGGTGCTCTATCTTAATCTTACCAATACTTACTATTGGTGTCAATACATGGAGCATAAGATTAAGGACTCCCCTTTGGTAGTGCCTCATACCAAGCCCCCTCCCAAGGATGCTAGTTCACAGCCGGTTGAGGCTGGAAAGAAAGAAGATGGCAAAAAAGATGAATGGGTCACTGTCGCTCACCGTAACAAGCCCCACAAGAAGCTTGTTTCGGCTCCCGCCTCCCATTCAGCACCTTCTGATAACACAATTTTTTTGGAAACTCCTGTTATCGAAGCTTCAAACCCTGTTGAGCAAGGGAAAAATGTTTCCACCATCCAAGCTTCCGCTCCTCCAGCCAGCATGCCTTTGATGGCTGCCGAAATTGTTTCTTCTAGCTCTTTTCACCACTCTCGCAGCCCTTCTGGGTGTGCTGAGACTAAATTCAATGGCATGCAAGTCAAGTGACATAATATTTCTCTAGATTTTCTTGGGTCTAGTTTTTCCCTAGGATATTTGTCTAATAATTTTAACTCCCTTGGGGACGAGGATGGAATGGATGACACTATTATTCCATGAAGTACATCTCATGGAATGTTCATGGGTTGATAGACCTACACAGAAAATATTTTGTCAGGGATTTATGTAATCCTTTTTATCATCTGGATATTTTATGCCTCCAGGAAGTTAAGATTTTTGGTTTCATGCTTGATGTTGCTTGTAGATTTATTTGGCCTAAGAGCCTTGCTCTTTGTTCTTAGCACGAGGTTGACTGAGGTGGAGTTGTTACTCTCCTCTCTCCTCATTGGCATTCCTGCTGGTTAGCCATGGTTCTGATCCCATGCAACGAGTTGTTTGGGCCACTTTTATTATTGAGAATCATTCCTTCAGCATAGCTAATGTTTATGCTCCCAATGATGCTATTGAAAGATCTCACTTGTGGTGTTGGCTTGCGGATTCTCTGCCACTTGCTACCTGGCTTGTTTGTGGGGACTTCAATATGGTTGAGATGGCATCTGACAAGGATGGTTTCATACCATTTCGATGGACAACTGGTGAAAGAGAAGCCTTGTACTACATGCATAATAAATTAGGGCTTTTTGATCCCAATGTGGGCCACCACCATTATGATGGGGCCTAGCATACTTGGTCTAATTATAGGGCTTCTTCTGATAGAATTGATAAAAGACTTGATTGTGCCATGATCTCAGCTCAATCCTTTTTTTCCTTCTCTGAAAAGCAAGCCCTACTTGTCACTCCTCTTGTTGATGTGACATTGTCAGACCACTTTCCAATCCAATTTAGCATTGTTTGGTAGACAGCTAAGGCTAGGTCTCCCACCATGCAATTCTACTTTAATACTTCTATCCTTCATCATCCTTCCACTGTGGCCCACATTCATCAAGTTTGGAACCTTGAGCCTAGACCTACCCACTTGACAGGTTGGATTCAATGGTGGAATGAAGCCATCAAGCGTACAACTTGTTTCTTGCACATTTATGGTAGGCAATTGGCCAACTGTCATCATAGAGCCTATGATGTCAACACCAAAGCTTGTGTGTTGCCACCAAAGCTTTAGCTTAGGACCCATTCAATCAAGAGTTGCAAATCAATCTCACCAAGTTACGCCACTTAGAAGCAAGTGGCTGACAACCATGCTGCTAGAGGAGCCAGATCAAAGTTCGCGTACACTGGTTAAAGGTTGGAGACCAAGTCTCGAAAGAATTTTTTACTACCCTCTGTCCTCGACATACCAGTATGGGTATATCTAGAATCTGAGAAGGTCATTCCCTTTTCACAGAGCTTCCTGATGTTTTGCAAGCCTTTGTTTGCCACTATGAACAAGTCTTTGCTACTTAGGGCCACTCCCTTCTAGCGAGAAATCTCTCACAGATTGCATCACGGTGGTTCACAATGTGTCTCCCCTGCTCAGCAGGTCTTTTGTGACCAACCGCTTTCCTTACAGGATCTTCGTGAAGCTATGTTCACCATGGATGATGATAAAGCCCCTGGTTGTGATGGCTTTCCTGTAAGTTTTACAAAACCCTTTGAGATGCCATTGGTGTAGATCTCCACCAGGTTTACCTGGAAGCCTTTCATACCCAATCTCTTGGGGATATCATTAACCGGGGGAATATCAAGTTCATTCCCAAAACTGGAGATCCTGAGGATATTTGTACCTAGTGGCCCATCACTTTGCTCAATGTCTCCTACAAGATCATTGCGAAAGTGCTGACTCCCAAGATCTGACACATGCTTCCACAAAATTGTCTGGCCTGAGCAAATAGGGTTTATTAAGTCAAGATTTATTCTTGACAACATCATTATTGTTTGGGAAGGTATGGAATGGGCTTGTAAGTCTCACCAGAAAGCCCTTTTTCTCAAAATTGATTTTGCTAAAGCTTATGATCATATTGAATGGGATTTTATCCTTGCGATGCTTCATGCTATGGGTTTCAACCCAAGATTTCTTCAATCTATGTAGATGCTCTTCAATAATGCCTCCACCTGCATTACCATCAATGGCTGCCAGTCTTCCACCTTTGGGATTTTTCATTCCATTTGGTAGGGTTTCCCTCTGGCTCCTACTCTTTACATGTTAGCGGCTGAAGGGTTCAACTATCTGCTTGCTCACTCTATCTGCTTGCTGACTCCATTTCCATGGGAACTGTTAGGGGAATCTCCTTGCTAGATTCCTCCCAACAGCTTGTTAATGGCCATTTCGCCAATGATTCCTTCCTCACTCTGGTGGAGGATGAAGAGAGTTTCAAGGCATCCTTCCAGTGTTTAGACACTTTTTCCCTGGCTTCTAGCTCAGCCATCCAGTGGCATAAAACCTTTTGTTACAGACAGTCGACTCTTCCTGAGCCTCACTAGCTTTCTTAATTTGGTTGGACAAGAATTCAACATGGGGGAGATATTCCATTTCTTGGGTATTCCCTTTGCTTTTCAAGGCAATCCTACTGATCTATGGAATGTAGTTCTTGCTAAGATTGAAAAAAAGCTTACCTACTAGATCACAAAGTTGCTCTCCCTTGTAGGAAAATTCTAGATCTGCTCCAAAGTTTTGGTTGCTATGCATGTTTATTACTCCTCTTGTTGGGCCCCTTCCAAAGCCTCCTACAAATGGCTTGAGAAACTTCTTCAGGATTTTCTCTGCACCTCTGGCATTGATCACCAGGGCTTTCACAAAGTTTCTTGGGACTTTTGTTGCCTTCCAAAGTCTTCTAGTGAGATTGGATTAATTAATACCCAGAAACAAGGGAACGCCCTTTGTGTCAAGTGGGTTGTGTGGTGCCTCACAGGTGATAAATCCTAGAAAGTTCTTCTTCATCACTGCATTTCCTTAGGCTTTCCTCTTTGTAAGCCTTCTTGGAAGGGGATTGGCTTTCAAACCCTGCTGGTTATGAGGGAGCTTGTCCAGATCCAGGGTACTTTTGTCACCAAAAGTATTTGGAAAGCTTGGGAGTCTATTAAGCCATGGCTTCAATGAGCTGGGAATGGATTTCGAGATGGTATTTCTTTCAACCAACAAAACATTTGGTGGTCTCCCCTTTTTGCCTAGCAAGGGATTCCTCTTGCTAGAATTCAAGGGGTTAGTGTTGTTTGGTTTCACAAGCATGGCATTCAAACCCCCAAAGATGTTTTCTCTAGAGCCGCTATGAGTCTTCAATCCTGGGATGATCTCCGAGTTTAGTTTTGGCTCATCCACCTAGATCGTCAGACTTTTCACTTGCTACTTTATGCCATTCTACCTCACCTCTTGCACAAGCTGAGAATTTAGTTAGTCAGACCATGGTGGAAAGACTGGAAGTGGTATCCTACCACTCCTTTCACTAGTTACAAGCCTAAGCTTGGGTATTATTGGCCTATGCCTCATTTGACCATGATTGAGTCTCTCAACCACCATTGGCATATTTCTTCTTCTCAGAAGATTTGGGGTTGGAGATTTTGCACTATTTGGGATTTTGTTAATGAGCCTAAAATTGCTCATTTTGCCTGGTGTTTGTTATACCACGGCTTACCCTTGGGAGATAGAATTAGGCATATGGGGGTTCCTGACCCTAAATACCCTTTTTGTGGTCACTCAGAGATGCTCATGCATATTTTCTAGTTTTGTCATCGTGCCCAAAACTACTAGAGTTGGATTCATGACTTTTTGGTCCCTTTAGGCCAGAGCCCTTTTCTTGGCATATGGCCCTTCTTGGTGATTCTCCCAGAATGCCTTCCCAGTTCACCTAGATATAGCATACTTTTAGGCTAGAAATTTTGTTTACTCTGTGGAAAGATAGAAACATTGTGCCTTTTTCTCATAGTTGTCGAGATAATCATGTTTCTCTTTTTGATAAAGCTTGTATTTGTAACAATGTAATGATATAGATCGAGGCACAAGCTGGCAAGGTGGCCCTGGTGGTGGGCCACTTATAGCAATTCCTCCAGCATTGGGGCAATGCCCCTTACACTATTGCCCGGGTGCCTCCAGACTCTCTCTCAGCTGACCGTACACCGCCTAGGGGCTGATGTTGCAGTCGAAGCTCCTTTGCCAGACACTCCAAGAATCCGCAACAATGGTGTCACCACTCTGCCTCCCCTCCTCCTTAGAGGGATGTAGGTTCTGGGTGGTCTCTTGTGCTTACTTCCACTACTTCTGCTTTTGCTCGGCCTCTGCTCCTAATAATCAGGGAAAGTTCCCTCACCTGGCACTAGCTATCTCGCCCAAGCGGGAGGAAGGAGAAGTTGAAAGAGAAGATCCAGAAGATGGCTGGGCCATTCTTGATCAGACTCCTACGCCCAATGTTTGGGGCAATCCGGATGACAAAGATCCTCCTCCCTATTTTTCCATTTCTCTCGCAGCCTGAGGGCTAGTTTTATTGTTTTTTTTTATGAATACTTGTTTGTTTCCGACCTAAGTGCCATGTGAACTTGCAGGGTGATTATTTCCCCCGACCCTATTTTGTGAATATTGTACTTTAATATTTCTATTAATAGTGAAGGCCTCTATTCATAAAAAAAAATTATTCTATTGAAGAAACTAATTTGTAAAAGGGATAAACTTCCTCACAAATAAATATTTTTTTCACATCCTATACTCTCAAGTTTTCAAAGCTAATAAATATTTTCTATAGCTCTAATTTTTTGAAGGATAAATTATTCCTCTAAACTTAAAAATTACACTAATTTAAACTTACCTAATAATTTTTCAAAATTATTATGATATTGCTTATATGGTTCTACAAAGCTTTTTGAAATTTCTAGAGGCTAGAGCAAGGGTTTTGCATCCCTTACCTATAGGCAATGTTAAGATTTTTGGATTCTTTTCATTCCATGGTCACCTCCCTATTGGATTTGTCTTGGCTCTATACAACAAAGGCAAGGTATTTTAAGGAAGGTGACATTAACTAGAGAATTTACAATGGTGGCCACGACTATGGGTTGACAGACTTGTAGGGATTTTTTATATAAATCATGGCAGGATCTCAAAGTATAATATTGTTTTCTCTAATATTGATCGTGAGGATGAATGTTTGGAGTAGCAGATGAGGGGATTTTCATGGTTTTTTAGGAAGGAGAAGCATCCCTTTGCATGAATGTAGATCATAACAGGGTGAAATCTTGTGGCCTGCAAGAAGAGGGCTAGATAAAGAATGACTCATGCAACCCTATTGGACTTAAAAATAGTAGTACAAGAAGGTAGTTCAAGGTGTTGGGAGCTCATTGAGGTTTAATGTTTGTGTACATCAATGTCATGGCCCAAATCCCCCTTCCCCCTCCCCTCATGCTTCTTGTTTAATGTCCAAGATAATTAAGACTAGGGGTGAATCGATTATCCACAAAAATTATGAAGTTTTAAACCTTGTAATTAGTTCCACCAAACTTACTATAATGCTTTAATTACTAATAGATGTAAACATGAAAATTGTAGCAACCATCAAACACATGAAATACCACATTTATGTAGAAAATCTTGTTAAGGGAAAAACCACTAAGAAGATAAATATTCAAGTATATGAATATTGGTTAAGGTGAATTACAAAGAAAGGCTCACTGTCAAAGGTTCACTGTTGAAGGGATCAATTTCTGAAGAAAGAACGGTCATTTTCTAGATGAACAAGATGAAGAAGGATAAAAGAGAATAGACCCACCATTAAAATAAATCTACAATGCAATTTATGGATCTCTAGATACCTTTGGATCACTACTTCTAGTAGCTAACACATGAAATTCCACATTGCTCATACATAAATAGAGACAAATGCTCTATCATATATATATATATATATATATATATATATATATATATATATATATATATATATATATATATATATATATATATATATATATATATATATATATATATATATATATATATATATATATATATATATATATATATATATATATATATATATATATATATATATATATATATATATATATATATATATATATATATATATATATATATATATATATATATATATATATATATATATATATATATATATATCACATGCACACACTTGGACAGTTCTCACACAAGTATATAGATATACCACTCTTAGTACTGAATGATTCATCCTTTATTTATACCATTTTTTTGCAATTTCAGATACTCCCACTATTGGTCGGCCAATTAATTGAACACAATTTGAATTAGATTGGCACCAAACATTCTTAAGGTGGACATAAATGAGATGGACCACAACACAACTTATTTTAGACCAAAAATATTATCATACACATTACATATCATATTGTGTCCACCAAGAGAACAAATTAAAGTGTAAACACCCGAGATCGACCAAACCTAGAGTAACAACACTGGATCAAACATTGAAACATATGAACGTTAAAAAATTAGTTCCAAAACTATGCCATCAGAAATAATTATGCAAAGAAATATGAAGCACACACACAAAAAATATCAAACACAATCTTACTCAGATAAATACTAGTTCCACTATATTGCAATCTAAAGAAAAAAAAAAAAACTAAATTTAGTGACTTCAAGAACCTTCCAATAACATGACAAAACTGCATCATTATATCTATAATATGAAGAGTATGTAAAACAACATTCAAAACACCACTACATAGAAAGTATGTTGATATTAATGGAACAATTGATTCACATCAATGCCAACCATACCAAACACCATATTGATTCATCACTTATGCAAACTAACTCATTCTACTTAATACTACAATAATATCCTCCTTGGTCATTGATGGAAACACATCAAAAACAAAAACAATAGGGACTAAATGCTTTCTTCCTCAAATGTCACTCACTTTCTACCTTTGACTTCAATACAAAAGGATAGATAGATAGTTCTCGAATAATCATTCTACTCAACTCCCATTGAGATATATAGTTTAGCTCACACGTAAACTTATCTCCCCCTAAGAGGCAACCATCATCATTAGTATAGATTAATAAATATGAATTAAGTTCATTGGAATAATGCACATCCACATACATTTATCTCGATAAGGAGGGGCAATTACCACTGAATTCTCTTGGAGATACTCAAAAGTATCATTAGATAGTGCAATCAACAATTTCCTTTCAAGTTTCCATAATGGCTTAGAGGCCCCAACTATTGTGGTTAATGTGACTTTTGGGGAGAGTCTCAAAAATGTATGTTATGAATCCATATGTTCTTGTATGAAGGGGTATGCAGTGATGGAGGAAAAGATCATTGTTTGAGTGATAGTGATGATTGGGGATGCAAAGTGATTGGACCAATCAAGGTTTGAAGACTCCATGAACATGAGGGCCATATTTTATGGAATATAATGTCATGTTAGGACCATTTGATAGTGGTAGATCCATTTATAGGATATAGAAGTGATTGGAGTGGTCATTTTGGTAAAGCCCTAGGCTTATGCACCTAGGAAGGAGGGTTTGATGGATGCGTGAGTAGAACTTGGTGGTATCTCCTTTAAATATGAAAATACTTTGATTTGGATGGTATTTAAACTCTTTTTTAGGGATAGGAGTTTTGGAAGGTCAATTTCTAGTAGTTTCTTTGTTAATGGAGGGCTAATAGGAGAGCTAATTATAGAGCGTCAGCAATTGTTTGGGTAGTGGGTCCAAAGGATCAATATGTGATTCTGAGTCATGTTAAACAAAATTGAAAAGGGTATCTAGATATACTCTTATATTCCTCACTTTTTTAGAAAACATTTGTGAAATCCTTGAAAAGTCGATTTGATAGAGATACTAGGGAAATAGGCCTAGTGAGCAACCGGTAAGGGATAGTGTGTTGATCAGATTTCTAAGATGAATCCAATGGATGGATTGAGGGAAAATGGAGCATTTAAAATTATGTAGAGCCTATGTTGGCACAAGGAAAGGTGTGTGCAATCTGATAGTGATAGTGTGTCTTGGGTCAAGGAGAATGATCCTATGAAGATGCTAGCTTGGTGTGGTGGAAACATTGTTCCTCTTGTTATGACTTATTACAAGTCCACCTAGGGCCTCTTCATCAAGTGGTATCAAAGGAAGATAAAGCTATAGGATTTGGAGATTGAAAGACCTTTTTTGAGGCCTTGGACTGTCCATTTCCTCCTTGAGTGTTCTAAAGTGGTGGTTGGATATCTAATGAGTCCTAGATTGAGGTGAGAAGATGGAATAGACTATAAGTTAAAGAGATTTATCCACATTGCTAAGAGAATACTTGGATGAAGGAAGAAAAAGAGATGAAGAAAAGAAAAGAAAAGAAGAAGCAAGGAGACAAGAGGATTTGAGAAGCTTGAGGAATGTTTTGGAAGAGAGTGAAGAAAAGTGGAAGAGAATTCAAGATTAGAGGAGAAAGGAGGATGAGGAAAAAGAAGGAATAATGGAGAGGGAAAGGAGAAGAGAGAAGATTTGGTACTTGAAAGTGAAGAGAAAGATAGATGGCCTATTCATAAACTAGTTGCAGTAGCAAGGAAGGATACACCTATGATAAGGGGCATAATGACTTTGTGGAAAAGTCTTGGTGAATGTTGGAGGAGATAGCATAGAGGAAGGCCTAGAAGGTCTTGAAGATGAGGTAGATTTGTGGGATCAGTTTTCTGCAATAGTAGAATAATGGCAGAGTTATGGAGTATTTTTGGAGGTACTTGAGGGTGAAGCCTTCAAAGAAGACACTAAATTTGCAAAGATGGGATATGAGGAGGCTCAAAAGATGATAATTGTTTTCTCCTAGCATGGAGATGGGAAAACATGAGCCAGAGATACTAATTGATATGATGGTGAGCAAGAAGATGCTGCATGAACATGAAGTGTTCACATTGATGATGGACAGTAAGCCTAGATGCAAGATGAAGTTGCATAGAGTTGCATGGGTCCATGAGGATCTCTATTTACAAAGGTCAAGATAAAGGCTTGATTTTTTACTAAAATTTGTTTTTTGCAGGTTTCCAAGAGGACTTGGAAAAGTTTTAAAGTTGTGGAGTATGGCACAGGAGCACCAAGGCCAAGGACAAAGGCCTAAGAGGACACTAGGGTCACTGAATAGATCCTAGGGTGAGTTGAAAGATAATTATGACCCTAAGAGTTAATTTGAATGTAATAAGATTATATTTGGTCCTTTGAATATGTTTTTATCATTTTGTTATAAGATCAAATGATGTAAGCCTTAATGGCATTTTGAGAGTTAAAGTGTACCTTGGGGTCACTTGGGGATTATAAGGTATATGATTTTTTCAATGACCTATAAAGGTCCAATTAAATTTAATATGATCAATAAATCCATTAAAAAGGATCTAATGCACTTAAAGTGCCCAAAAATGTAAATTGCCTCAAAATGGCAAAATAGGCCTAAAAGGTTTATGTATGAGGTTTAAGAGTGGTTTATGGTCTTAGAGTTAGGTTGGATTCCTAAAAGACCTTAGGAGGTTTATTTTAATAAATGTAAATGCCAAAGTATGTTATTTGTTGAATTTGACAACCTTGTTGTCTACTAGACAACAAATATAAGCAATAAACTAAATGTAAATAGTCATAACTAACTATAACCAGTTAAGAGAAGTTGTAAATTGGTTCAAAAAGAATTATTTGCCTTGTGAGTGTGTGACATTGAGAGAGAAGATTTTTAGGGATTTTTCAAAGTGTTTTGGGTCGTAAAGAAAACAATGTAATGAAGTTTTTATTCAATACTAATTAATTCTTTGAAAATTGCCAAGTTGTTGTCACGAGGGAACAATACCTTGTTTTGTATTGTTAAACTCTTGTTTGGATTGTAAAATAGTTTGGAAATGATTTTTAAATAGATATGCATTTATTTTTTATTCATTTCTATACAAAATTTTATTGTTTTATGAGGTTTTAAATCCAAGAAAGTCACTGGTGTGCTAATTGTTCCTAGGCAGATTCTTGAGTGCAATCAGCAATTTCCTTTGAATTTTTTATAATGGATTAGACTCCCCCACTATTGTGGTTAATGTGACTTGTGGGGAGAATATCAAACATGTATTTTATGTATCCATATGTGTTTTTATGTAGGGGTATTCAAGGATGGAGGAAAAGATCAGTGTTTGAGTGATAGTGATGATTAGGGATGCAAAGTGATCAGACAAGTCAAGGTCATGTTAGGACCATGTAATGGTGTTAGATCCATTGATAGGATCTTTAAATTATTGGAGTGGTCATTTTGGTAAAGCCCTAGGCTTATGCACCTAGGAAGGAGGGTTTGATCGTTGGGTGAGTAGAAATTTTTGGTATGTCCTTTAAATATGAAAATCCATTGATTTGGATGGTATTTAAAATATTTTTGAAGGATAGGAGTTTTGGGAAGGTAATTTTCTAGTATTTGTTTTATTAATGGAGGGCTAATTATAGAGCATCAATAATTGTTTGGATACTTGGTCCAAAGGATCAATATGTGATTATGAGATATGTTAAAAAAATTTGAAAAGGGTATCTAGATATACTCTTATATTCCTTAGTGTTTTGGGAAAATTTTATGAAATCCTTGAAAAATCAGTCTGGTGGGGCTATTAGGGAAATAGGCGTAGGCAGCAACTGCTAAGTGATAGTTTGTTGAACAAATTGCTTGGATGAATCCAATGGATGAATTGAGGGAAAATGGGAAATTTAAAATGATGTAGAGCGTATGGTGGCACAAGGAATGATGTGTGCACTCTGATAATGATAGTGTGGCTTGGGTCAAGGAGAATGATCATATGAAGATGTTAGCTTAATGTGGTGGAAACACTTGTGAAGGTCCCTCTTGTTATGATTGATTACAAGTCCACCTAGGGCCTCTTCATTATAATTACACCTCATTTAGTGGAGGAATATAAGGATGAACTTTATTTTGAAGTTGACACTGATATTTGTATAATAAGGGTTGTGGAAACTAGAACATAATGATTACCACCTATGGGCTATGAAATTAACATTGATGCAGCCACTATAAAAATAAAAGGATTATTTGAGAAACTAGTTGATAAAAGTTCAACTCGATATGGAACCTATGAAGAGGTTAAGGAGAAAGTAAGATCATGTGTATTGATATCCAAAGAAATCAAGAAGATAGGTAAAATGATAAGTGCACTATCTTAGAGCTTAGGCATTGTTGATGTTTATGATGAAGAATCTATTGAGCCTTCAGTGACAAAGGGGAAGAAGATAAGAGTTAAGAAAGAAACCCCTAGACTAGTCGGTGGAAGACCATCTACAAGGGTTTCCTCTACATTGAGAGGGAAGAAGAAACTAGAAGCAAAACCTGTAAAAACAAAGACCTATGTCAGGGAAAATAAGGCTACTGAAAGGCCTAGAAGAAAAATGAAACTACAAATAGAGAGTGATACTGAGTCAAATGACTTATCACAATTTAAGGTTGCACCAAGAAAAAAAAATAGAAGTCTTGGTGAACAGCTCAAGTCATTGGAAAAATATGGAGGCTACTCAGTCATGGAACTGGTAATGTATGAAACAAAGACTGATGAGGAGAAGGATAAAATTGAAGAGACAGACATTGCCACACTACACAAGTTTAGAACTATACCAATTGAGGTAGTACAAGATCTTGAAAAATAATTATAGATGATAATATATGCAAGATGGAAGTATGCACTTGTTGCAGAAAAAAATGAGGGAAAGGTCACTTGCAATCACTGTCCTAGACTTGACAAAGAGAGGAACAAAAGATACTTTAAATGAATATTCCAAAAGATTCATAGTAAAGGGAAGACCACTAAGTATAATGGTTGGTCACTTGGAAGAAGTATAGAAAGAAACCAATGATCTTTGGAGAAAGATATTTTCTTTGAATCAACCAATAATTGAAGGAGCTAAAATACAAGAGGGTACATCCAAACTAGTTGGATTAATAACAAATCAGGTTGTAAGTCATAATAGAAGATATTATTGAACAAGATCCTTATAAATCAGTTAAAGAAGATGAAAATGTCATGGCAACCAAGGCCATTGAGACATTGATGATTCTACCAAGGCTAGATTATTGGAAGAAGATCCTATAATTGTTCAAGTAATAGAGTTTCCTAAGATAGAAGTGATTATCTCAGAGGTTACAAGAGAAGATCCTACTATTGCTAGTGCAACTATGGAAGCTAAGGTCCCTATCAAGCCTGCAAAGGATACTAAAGACAAGGAAATTGTGAAAACTATAGAGATCAAATCCACTCAAGGTCAAAACATGGAGTCAGTGACCCTACCAAGACCACACAAGAAAAATAGGAACCAAAGAAAGAGAAAGAAAAGATAGCAGAGAATAAATCTGAAGAGAAAAAGAAGGAGAAGGAAGATAAAACTGAAGAGACTTCAACTCAATAAGATGCAAAGAAGGCATCCACATCAAAGGGAAAAAAAAGAAGATAAAATTAGAAAAAGAAGTTGATATAAATGAAGTAATTATTATACTGGTCAATGGTAGCTTAAACAACCATAAGCCCTAAAGAGCTCTCTAAGTTTGATTATTTATTAAAGAGGAAAGCTTCTCAAGATAAGCTTCTAGCTAAGAAGAAGAAAATAGATGTATTGGAGCAAATAAGGAGTATTTTAAATGAGATTGTCCCCAAGGAAAAAATCAATGAGAAAGAAGATATATACAATCAATTGAGAGAACTTGTCAGTCAGATTAACTAGCCACGTATTGACACTACCGAATTCATGCTAAAATTTCACAAGAAAGATATGGAGAAAAAGGTGATTGAAGAAGTTCTTCAATCAATTGCATTAGAGAAGGTAACTATTTCAGAGTTAATCAGTAAATTAGAAAAAGAATTAAAATCCATTCTTTCATTATTTCAAAATATTTGTTTAATATATAATTTCACAAAGGAGATTAAAGAAAAGATGACAATGTGGAAAAAGAGCTCACCGAGATATTGTCTAAGATTTCCACTGAGCCTAAGACAATAATAGAATATTATAAGAGGCTAAGACACTTAATTGGAGTGAAATTTGAGTTGATAAAAGAGGAGAACAAGATCAGGATGGATCTATTAGAACTCCAAAAAAAAATTATATCGAACATAGAATCACTGCAAAGACAAATACAAAAGGCTAAAGACTTAGTTAGCACACCAGATGTAAGTGCTATGGACAATATGGTCAGTCTTACAATAGATATAAGCAAGAAGATAATAGTGTTAAAGACACTGAAGGTCACCTGGAAGGCATCACTCAAGGATGCAGAGGATAAATACAAGAACATTTTTTATAAGAGCCCCACAGTGGATAATCAGTAAGTTCATATATTTTGGTATTTTTGTCAAAAAAGGGGGAGTGCATATATGATATTTCCAAATAGGGGAACATATATATAAGGGGGAATACATGTAAAGAGATGAATAAGTATAGAAAGGAAAAATATGTATATAGTATGGATATGTACCATATTATTACTTCAGGGGAGTAATAAGCTTTCCAAAGGAAGAAATGGACAAGGTCAAGGACAATTGATTAATGTCTAAAGTTTTTGAAGGTTTTCAAGAAACATACAAAACTTATTCCAAAGGGGGAGATTGATAATCCTAAGATTTTATTTTTTTTTCCTTAGTTGTAAGGCAATTAAATTGTATGTCAAAGTCATTCGATAAAGTAGAGAAAGTCAGTAGGTAAAGGAAATAGAAGACATGGAATTTTGGTGAAGAGAAAGAATCCACAGGCACCGAGCAAGGTAAAACCAAGCACCGAGAACCAAGTTATACCAAGCACATAACCGAGAAGAGAAGATAGTTATCGAGTTAAGGCAAATGTGTTACCGAGCACAATAGGCTGACACCAGAAGAATTCTACATACATTGAACCTGGACACTGAGCAGAAAATAGTTTATCAATCTCGAGGAGATCGTATAACAAAACATTGGAGATTACAACATGATGATTACACATGATTCCAAGGTGAGATTAGATAATGAGCATAATGTATGGAATATGAATTGAAAGTGTACCCAATGCTGGCACTACTTCAAGAATTCTATATAAGAAGATTAGAGTGTCAAGATCAATATATGTATGTGGCTATGGTGATTTGAATGCAAGACAAGATTGCATGTATGATGAACATTACTGAGAAGGTGATGAATAGTGAATCCATTGAGTAACAGGGCAGTGAGGAACATATAGAGATTATGATTTAGAATTGAGCTACTGAGTAGTGAATTGTTAGTGTGAAGGATACACAGTACGAGGTAATGAGTTAATGAGAACATAGAGTTTGAATAGCATATGTTGATGCAATTTTGACAGACATTTTAATGTTACTAATTAAAGAGTAATTAGATTTTGTAAAGTCTCTTAACGGAGCAGATCCTAAAAGATTTTAATTGTAAATCCTTTAACCAGGTGAAATTCTTTGATTAGAGTTGTGAAATCTCTTAATAGACTAGACTTAGCAGTATTTAGAACTCTTAATTGGGTTAATACTCTTAACAGGGTAAGCTATCAGAAATAGTTAAACATTGTAGCTCTAACTGAGAAAACTTTATTATGTAGTAGTGAATTTTTTTGGGTGTCATCCCCACCATAGTTTTTATCCTCTAACAAGGATTTCTATGATACCAAAATATTTGTGTTATGTGTTGATTATTACATGTTTTATATATTTCATGCGATGAGCGCAAATTTAAGGAATCATTAAATGATTGAGAAGAAAGTTCAAATAAGTTTAAAATTGTTTTGAAGTACTCATTCTCCCCTCTCAGTACTTAACATTCCACACCTAGTCCAACAATATATGACTTATTTTTAATATTATTATTTTTAATTCATATCAATATAATTAATTCTAGGTAATTTTTACTTGTATATAATTAATTATAAATTTATTAAAGTAAGTGTGGTTATAATTTAATAAATATATTATTGTGATTTAGTTATATTTTAAGAAGAGTTATAGTCAAGTTTAGTTTCTAATCATTTAGTTTTAATTATTTGATAATATGGGTCATATTATAAATAAGTTAATTAATTTATAATTTAAGTTAGACTATAATTAATTGACTTATAATTGCATTATGAAATAAATGAGGATTAAATACTAATTTAAACATGAGTTTAATTTATATTCTATAAATTACATTGGCATTAATATTTAATCTAACAATGTATATTCATGTTATTAATTATATCATTTATGATTTAAAATTATTTAATTTAATAATATAATAATATTATATAATTGGATTTGAAAATATATTAAATACAAATCATATATATTCTTTATGTCATGGGTTTTTGGTTGTCCATACTTATCATATGTTAATATGATTTAGAACAAAAGAGAGGGGGGATGAATCAATTGTTCTTAGGTCCAAATGTACCAACTAAACATTCAAATACTTAAAAAAACTCAAATATAATCACCAACACAACCCAGTCTCTAAAGAACATATATCAGAAAAATATATAACATGCAGTCCACTTTCCAATAGTATTTAACTTGCAGAATATCAAAACATTTATAACAAAAAATTGAAACAAGTATGACACTAGGATTTATAGTGGAAACCTAATTTGGGAAAAATTACTTTGTAACATGTTACTGATATTTTCACTCTTTTGAAGTGAGCTCCATGAAAAACCAACCTTGTTAAAGGTATACACACACACACACACTATTAGGTGTGACCCTGTTAAAGGATTTCAATCACCCTATTAGGAGTGGCTTGGTCAGAGGACTTGAGTACATTCCATTACAATGCCACCTTGCTTAAAGGATTTATCAATGATTGTTAGGTCAACCTTGATTAAAGGATTTTGACTATTACAATGGTGAGAAAGTAGTAGTAGTTTCTGATCTATAAAACATACAACTCACTTTGTAGATATCAGATCCAATTTGTACATACATGCTGATTTACTGACTGAGTATCATTTCCATCTCCATCTCTGATCTGCTTGAAATTCGCTTCAAGCAATCACAACTCTGATCTTCACCTTTAGCCTTTCTACTTAGACTTATCAGTCAATAACATCAACATCACCAGCTTTCATTTTTCTTGTTCTTTAACCTCTAGTGAGGTTTCCTTTATATCTCTCCAGATAGATACAAATGTCTTTTGCCTCTTAATATCCTCTGTAGATCTTAGGTTAGGTCAGATGCAATGGATCTTTCCAACATTTAAGACCTTCATACATCCTTCTAGAAACATATTCAATATCCTCTTTAAAATCATGATAAAATGATTTACCATGCATGAAATTCTCCATATAATCATTTAATAAAGTCAACATGATTTACATAACCCAAGAATTCAACTATGTTAGCTAGAAATCTGAATTCTTCCTCCAAATGTAAATTACTGATGATCGATCAATACTTTGTTCACTACGTAACTCTATCATCACTACGTAACTCGGTCATCTCTACAAATTGTCTTCCTTGGCTAACACTGCCTTGCTCGATAATTTCCTATCACTCGACATAAACTAATGTTCGGTCAACACTAGATTTACTCAACATATACTAGCACTGGTTGACATTAACATCACTCAGCTTAAACTAGATTTCTTCACTTTTTATTGGTTAAGACTACTTCTTTAGTCTTTCTTCTTATGTAGATAAATAATACATTATCTCATCATAGTGCCAAATAATCAAGTACTCATTAAAGTATCAAATAACTCAACCTTTCCTTAGGTGCTATTGTTATTTCCCCTTTCCGTAATCCTTTTCATCAACCAATAGATATAGTACTTTCTTAGATAGCAACTATCTTACCAGTTAGGGTTTGACATCAATGACAATACAACAATATTTTCAATTGTAGTTTCCAACAATTTCCCTCTTTGGCATTGATGGTAACACCACATGAATAACACATGATTTACCAACCAATCCAAACTTTGTCATTACATTATAAATATTTATAATATCCTTAGCTTCATTCTGATAGTCAATAACTTAGCCTTTCTTGACCATTTACATAATAACTCCCTTTGAATCTTTTCTGTGTCTCTCCCTCTTTGATTGTATCCTCTTGATGTGTATTCATCTCTGAAATCTCCTTGATGTGTATTCATTTCTAAAATCTCTCCCTCTTTGACAAAAATGGCAAAGAAGCAACTAAAACTTACATCATTCATATGTAAATGTCATCTTGTCAAATCAGTAATAGTATTTATCCCTCTTTCTTCTTTCTTATGATCGATCATCAACTTTGTTGTTCTTTTCAAAACTCTCGAAAACTCCTAAAGTGTGACCTTTCTTGCATCAAATTGTCAGATATTTTGTGCAGCACATTTGATACAGTGCTTGTAGCTTGACTAGGAAGCCTTTGTTAGGGGAAGCACCCCTAATTTGCCTCTTAGATATTCATGAGCATCCTTAGGTAAAACTTTTGTGAATATGTCTACTAGTTATTCCTTTCTGTTCACATATTCCATTCTCACTTTTTTTTCGTGTACCAATTCCCTTAAGTAATGATATTTAATTGCTGTGTGTTTGGTCTTTGTATGAATTATAGGATTCTTTGATATGTTAATGACACCTGTATTATCATAGAAGATAACAACAGGTTCAATAATTTCCTCTTTTATTCCTTTCAATAATTGCTTGATCCATACCAGATTTGAACAATTTACTACAACTACCACATACTCATCTTCTGTTGTAGATTGGGAAATGCAATTTTGTTTCTTTCTTGTCCAGGAGACTAATCTTTGTCCAAGAAAGAAAGCTCCTCCACTTGTATTTTTCCTCTCATCAACATTTCCTACCCAATCAACATCAGTGTAAACTCTCAGTTAAAATTTCTCATTTCTCTTGTAGTACAGTCCATACTCTTTTGTCCCTTTCAGATATCTTAGTATTCTTTTCACAGTCATCATATGACTTTCCTTAGGATTGGTAGAGAATCTTGCCACAATCCCAACTACTAGAGCAATATCTGGTCTACTGTGAATAACATATTGCAGCTTTCTAATCATGGATCTATACAGGGTTTGATTCACTTTAGCAGTACCATCAGTCTTAGATAGTTTTTGTCCAGTGACCATAGGAGTACTTGCTAGTCTTGAATCCTCCATTCCAAAAGTTTTTTAGTATCTCTTTGACATATTTAGATTGTGTTATGAAGATACCTTTCTCCATCTAATAGATTTGTAAACCAACAAAGAATTTGATATCACCAAACATAGACATTTCAAATTTAGTTTGCATTTCATTTGAAAATTTCTAACATAGAGCATCTTGTCCTCCATATATGATATCATCTACAAAAATTTCTGCTAACAAAATCCCTTTACCTTATTCGGCTTTCATGTATAGATTGTTGTTGTCATTTGTCCTTGCAAATTCAATCTTGATTAAATAATTGTGCAACCTCTCATACGATGCTCTAGGGGCTTGTTTCAATCCATACAGTGCTTTTTTCAATTTCCAAACCATATTTTTCTTGTCTGGATCAACAAATCCTTCAAGTTGTTCAATATATACCTCTTCTTCTAATATACCATTCAAAAATGCATATTTGACATCCATTTGGTATACCTTAAAATCTCTATAAGAAGCATATGGAAGTAGAGTTCTCACTCCTTCTAATCTTGCTATAGGGGAAAATGTTTCCCCATAGTCTATTCCTTCTTCTTGTACATAACCTTTGCATACTAGTCTTGCCTTGTTCATTGTAACTTGTCCATGTTCATTGAGCTTATTTCTGAATACCCACTTTGTTCCAATAACATTCTTTTTTTATAGTCTCAGCACCAGAGTCAAGGTATCATTCTTTTCAATTTGATCTATTTCTTCATTCATAGCTTGAATCCAATATTCATTCTCCAAAGCATCTTTTACTGTCTTAGGCTCAAACTCACACAATAAACATGTAGGGTCTTTCAACTTACTTCTGGTCAAGACTCTAGATTCTTTATCTCTTATTATTTGTTTAGGCTTATGATGTCTTCTCACATATTGTGCTAATATAGGTTCAGATCTCTTTCTAGGTTCATCATGAAAATTATCAGATTCTTCTTTTGATTACTCAGCACCATCCTCCTGATGCTCAACATTGCTTACCCGAGACTCTACATCCGGTGTAGGTGTGTTACTTGCCTCTCCTTCTTTCATATAGACAAAAGATCTATAGTCTTCAGGTTCTTTATTGCCTTCTTGGTCATTTTTCTCTGCATATTCATCAACTCTCACATTTTTACTTTTCACAATTTTGTTAGTGTTAGAATTCAAACACTTATAAGCTTTACTCTTAGTGGAATAACCTAAGAATATGCCTTTATCACTTTTAGCATCAAACTTTCCATTTCTATTATCCTTAAGTATATAACATTTGCTCCCAAAGATTCTAAAGTATTTCACATTAGGTGCATATCCATGCCATAATTCATAGGGTGTGACATTTGTACCTTTCTTGATTTATACTCGGTTCAAGGTATAAAAAGATGTACTTACAACTTCTCTCCAATATTTATGTGCAACATTCTTCTCAATCATCAGTGTCCTAGCACAATCCATAATAGAACTGTTTCTTCTCTCAGCTATACCATTATGTGGAGGTGTTCTAGGTGCAAACATATGTCTCTTGATTCCTCTATCATTGCAAAATAGATTGAATTCATTTGATATAAACTCTTCACCTTAGTCAAATCTCAGACATTTAAGATTTCTACCTGTTTCTTTCTCAACCTTAGCCAAATACCAATTAAACAACTAAAATGCATCAGATTTTTCTTTCAAAAATATTACAGTCATCATTCTAGTGTAATCATCAACAAGCAAAATAAAATACATAGCACCACAATAGCTTTGTATTCCCATAGGTCCACAAAGTTTAGTATGAACCAAATCCAAAATGTTCTCAGAAGTAAATGTCTTGCTCTTGAAACTAGACTTTGTCATTTGTCCCAACTGACATTGTTTACACATCACATTATCTAGTTTCTTCAATCTCGAAAAACCTCTAACTTTATTATTTTTACTTATACTTACCAAATTGTCAAAGTTGACATGACATAGCCTCTTATGCCATAACCATACATCATCAAATTGTGTAAACAAACATGTCTCTTCAAATATATCTAGATAGAAAAAAACACCTTTAGTATGTTGACCACTTCCAATTAGTTCACCAGTAGCATCAAATATTTTAGCCTTTTTGTGATGAATTTCACTCAGTAACCAGTGCTATTAAGTTGTGAAACACTCAAAAAATTATAATTAATTCCTTCAACCCAATAAGCATTTCCACAAGTGATCTTATCAGTTAGCTTAATTGATCCTTAACCTCTCACAGGACATGGTGCATCATTACCAAACTTCACACTTCTACCTTTGTAATGATCCAGGGTTTCAAATTTACTTTTATCACCAGTCATGTGATGTGACCAACCACTATCAATTATCAATTTATCACCTTTACTCACACAAGAAATAAGTATAGTCTTCTCATCCTCATCAGAATCATCTTTCTTAGAAACATAAACTACTTCAATATCAAAATTATCACTGTCACTATCAGTTTCCTCTTCTGCAATGTAACAAGATTTTTTACCTTTTTCCTTGTAATCTATGTACCTTTGATGATCTCTATTATCTCTCTTATCTTTGTAATTTATTTCTTTGTCCTCATCCTCGTCATTCCTGTTAGGACATCTTGCAGCAATATGGCCAACTTTATTACATGAAAAATAGATTATAGGAAGTTTACCTTTGTATTTTCCTTTTTCTCTCTTCAATCTTCTAGCCATGAGTGCTTCAAGATCATCCAGCTCTTTATCAAAAGTGTCACTGTCACTTCCACTTTCACTTTCACTTTTCACACATTTATCTTTCTCTCTTTTAGACTTATGCAAAATGATTTGTGACATTAATGTAGATTCAACATTAGGAACAATGTAGTTATCATAGTTAGATAGTTAAAAAGCAATAAGCTTACCAATAAGACTTTCCAGAGTCAGAACATTACCAGGGTTACATCTTGATTCTTGAATTGCTGAAATTATGATAGCATATATATGAAGTAGAGTTCTTAATACCTTTCCAATGATAGTCTCATCATCAATGATTCTATTAGCTTCTCTAATAGCATTCACTATTTCTTTGATTCTTCCACAATGTTGAGCAACATTCTCACCTTCTTGCATTTTCATTTCATCAAACTTACCTCTCAAGATTTGAGATTTTTCCTTTAGTACATTTGCATCACAACCATAGATGGTTGTAAGAGTATCCCACATTTCCTTAGCAATAGTGTGGTCCTTGATGTCTTCAAATTTAGGACAACTTAAGGTAGATGCAATCTCCAACATTGCTTGATTGTGTTCCTATTTTTATTTCATCTCCTTGACAGTCATAGGTGCAGCAGGTGTAATATAGTCATGTTCAACATAGTACTTTGCTGAACCACCAATTTCTCCTTGTTCAACTTATGTACCTCCTTTTTATACATCTTGATTATTAGGTTCAAGTACCTTTAAACTTTTTCTCTATAAGCACCGACTGTTTTAATACCAATTGTTAATGTGATTTAGAACAACAAAGGGGGATGGTGAATTAGTTGTTCTCAGGTCCAGATGCACCAATTGAACATTGAAATACTTCAACAAACTTAGATCTAATCAGCAACACAAGTCGGTCTCTAAAGAACATATATTAAAAAAACATATAACATGTTGTACAATTTCCAATAGTATTTAACTTTTAGAATATCAAAACATTCATAACAAAAGATTCAAACAAGTATGACACCAGGATTTATAGTGGAAACCTAATTTGGGAAAAACCACTTTGTAACATGTTACTGATATTTTCACTCTTCTAAAGTGAGCTTAGTGAAAATCCAACCTTGTTAAAGGTATACAAACACACTATTAGGTGTGACACTATTAAAGGATTTCAATCACCCTATTAGGAGTGGCCTGCTCAAAGGACTTGAGTACATTCCATTAGAATGCCACCTTGATTAAAGGATTTATCAATGACTGTTAGGTCAACCTTGATTAAAGGATTTTGACTATTACAATGGTTAGAAAGTAGCAGTAGTTTCTGATCTATAAAACATACAAGTCACTTTGCAAATATTAGATTCAATTTGTACATACATGCTAATTTACTAAGAGTATCATTTCCATCTCCATCTACGATCTTCTCAGAATTGGCTTCAAGCAATTACAACTCTGATCTTCACCTTCGGCCTTTCTTCTTAGAATTATCAGTCAATAACATCAACATCACCAACCTCCCTTTTTCTTGTTCTTTAACCTCTGGTGAGGTTTCCTTTATATCTCTCCAAACAAGTAGATCTATCTTTTGCCTCTTAATCTCCTCCATAGATCTTAGGTTAGGTCAGATCCAACGGATCTTTCCAACATTTAAGTCCTTCATACATCCTTCTAGAAACATATTCAATCTCCTCATTGAATCATAATAAAATGATTTACCATGCATTAAATTCTCCATATAATTATTTAATAAAGTCAACATGATTTACATAGCCCAAGAATTCAACTATGTCAGCTGGAAATCTGAATTCTTCCTCCAAATGTAAATTACTGTCACTCAATCAATATTGTTTTCATCTCCTCATTCATCACTACGTAACTTAGTCATCTCTACAAACTGTCTTCCTCGATAATTTCCTGTCACTTGCATAAACTGATGTTCGGTCAACACTAGATTTACTTAGCATATACTGGCGCTTGGCTGACATTAACATCACTCGGATTAAACTAGATTTCTTCAGTTTTGCTTGGTTAAGCCTACTTATTTAGTATTTCTTATTACTTAGATAAATAATACATTATCTCATCATAGTGCCAAATAATCAAGTACTCATTGAAGTATCAAATAAATCAACCTTTCCTTAGGTGCTAATGTTATTTCCCCTTGCCCTAATCCTTTTCATCAACCAATAGATATAGTACTTTCTTAGATAGCAACTATCTAGTTAAGGTTTGACATCAATGACAATACAACAATTATTTCAATTAGAGTTTCCAACAATCATAATAGGTAGAGTAATGATCTAGGTGGGAATTGTGTTCTTGAGACTTGAATTACTATTATGGATTTATACTTTTTACTTTCTAGTTCATATTTGTAGAGAGTTCATAATGATTATGATGTCATGATTGTTGACATGTTATTTTGGGTACATCTATGAGTTATGATATGTATTCTTTTGAGTCCTAGATAATCATTTATTTGACATCAAGGGGTGACAACTATTATTGTATTGAGTTTTGTTTGTCAACTTGGTCACCTTGGTTCTCTTATTGTAACTATTCTATGAATTGAATATTGCCTTCTTGGATTATGTTTTACTCCATGTTTGGAATTTGATGACATTGATGAGGTTGTTCTTGATGACCATCAATCTTGTGATATGATAAACTATGTGGATTTGGTAATTGATCTTTTGAGATGTCTATAATGAGGTTAGATAGTTTGGATCCTAGCATAGGATAAGATATTCTTTGTTATGCTCCAACACTTTTCTTTGGCAATTTTCATGATTTGATGATTCCCAAGAGGTCTTTTGAGGTTATTGGTTCTTCCTTATCTTTGTTTTTAGTTGGATCATTAAGGTAGCTTATCTAGGAGAATAGAGGATAAGTGACTTGCAATGGGGATCAGGGCCCTTAAGTAGCTTCCAAGATAGCTCATTGTAAAGTATCTTAATAATTGATAACTTAATATATTTGTAGGAAAATATTACTAGGATAATAAACAAGTCTCACCCATGCCTTGAGTGCTAGTATAGACTAAGGATGTGAGTGGGATAAGATACTTTCCCATCTAGAGGAAGCATTGAGGTCTGGCATAGTTTTGTTTCCTTGTTTATATGAAAGGATTATTGATACTACATATGGTACCCTAGGTGTTAGAGTCTAGAGAGACCTCCATGATAACCTAAGGGTTAGTCATATGTGATGAAACTTCCCTATATGTCCTCTAGGTCCCTATGAGTATTTTGGTTGATTTGGCAATGTGTCTTGATCATTTTTATTTGATAGCCTTTATAAACAAATTATCTAGTGTACCTATGTTTTAGTCTTTCTTGCTTTTGGATGTTTTTTTGAGTGGGGTCTAGTGTTTATCTCCTTAGCATGGTGGGTTGGACCTCTAGGTTCCATGTCATTGAGTGGTACTGATTCTATATATTATTGAGATCTGACATTTTTGTTCTTATGGTTGGATGATCATAGATGTTGCTACTCTTTCCACTGTTTGGAGACTTTCTTATTCTCCTCACGTGATAAATATATGTCATGTATTCTATTATGTTTTGATTTGAGACATCTATTGAGTAGATGTTATGTATTGTATTATGACTTGGTTGATCTTATTGTGATCTATGCGACATACATAGTGGAAGATATACTATATGTTTCCCATAATTTTCCAATTATATTTTTTTTGTTGTACATTTTCTTATATTGACATGATGGATGTATCTCGATATTCAATTGCAATAATTATGTTAGTTTCCTTTATGATTGAGTTCCTAGTTAACACTTTATTTAGATTTTAAAATTAATGTACGACCAATAATGTGATTATGTTATAACTGATCTTAGTAGTTTAATTATTGTTGTTAAAGGAACTAAGTCTTCGAACCCTTGAGATTGTTACACACACACACACACACAAACATATATATATATATATATATATATATATATATATATATATATATATATATATATATATATATATATATATATATATTATATATATATATATATATATATATATATATATATATATGTATATAT
>BSBK01013400.1:0-119923 GCA_027943335.1 Chamaecyparis obtusa
ACAACACTACGGGCCTCTTATATATAGGCAATTGCCACCGCCCCGAGAAGGTTCCAGAAATTTAGCCCTAAGGGGCTGACCAAACTTAGAATTATTTTATTTTTCAATTTATTACATCAAAGTCGGCTCAAAATAACTTTTGAAACTGGGAAAAATTTTTTGAAGGAAAATTATTTTTCACCATTTTAGGTGACCTGACTTCCGGAGACCAAAGTCATCACCAGTTGACCCGATTGACTATTATAACCCCATTTTAGAAATGCCACAAAGTGCTCTATAGGCTTGATTTGTACCAAAGTGCCCATCACCCATATTTTCAACCTCATCTGGGGCCTCTAAAGCTTTCAAAAACTAAGTTCAAAGTTTCTGTACCCTGTTGCCAATATCGAAAATCTTTAATATCTTCAAAACTAGACCTGATCTAGCCATGAAACTTTGTTGGCAGGCTGATATGACTGAGATGAACCCTCCACATGTAAAATTAGAACATTCTGAGATCATAAGACCAACTTACTAAAAATAGCAAGTTTCCATAAATAGCGGCTCTGCACAAGATAGCCCTTATTGAATACAAAAACAAAAATATTTTTGGGTGATGCAAGATTGTTGTTACACTAGGATGCTCCTGCATCAGACACCTAGGGTAATTTGAGAAGTGACCCTGTCATGACTCAGGTGTGCAAAGGAAAACCAAGATGGTTAACCTCCTCCTTTGTTAGCCATGATGAATCTTCAATAGGTCATCCTTTCCATTTGACCAAATACTCTTCATATGTCCTGTTCCTTGTGCTTCTGCCAACATGACTGTCTAGTATGTCTTCATCTCCTTAATATCTAACTAGTTGCTGGGATACTCCACTGTGCTGCTACAACCTCATCTTCAACACCTCCTTCATGATACTTTGTCAAATCTAAAATGTTAAACACTGGTGAAATATTCAGCTCAGTAGGCAATTCTACCTCATATGCATTTCCTGAATCATGCTTCTTCAGTATCTTACATGGCCCAAACTTCTTCATTTCAAACTTGCTATATGTACCAACTGGAAATTGCTCCTTTTGCAAATGAACCATGACTTCATCTCCAACCTAAAATTCCTTATGCCTCCTTTTCTCATCTGCCTTAGCCTTATACTGCACATTCATCTTGGTAATATGGTTCCTCACCTCCTCATGGATGTTCTTCAAGTGTTCTAAAAAATCCTTAGCTTCAGCACTATGTATTTCTCCTTTATCTATCTTTCTCAATTCAGATGCATATTCTTAGACTACCTCCATATACAATCTGGAATGGTGATTTACCAGTGCTCTTATTGACAGAATTATTGTATACAAATTCTGCCTGTGGTAAAATCAAATCCCATCCTGTTGGCTTATCTCCAACCAAACATCTCAGCAAATTTCCCAAACTTCTATTCACCACCTCTGTCTGTCCATCAGTCTATGGATGATGTGATGAACTGAACTTCAAATCTGTCTTCAACTTCTTCCACAATGTACACCAAAATTATCCAACAAACTTAGTGTCTCTATCTGAAATTATGGTCTTTGGCAAACCATGTAGTCTCACCACTTCTCTAAAAAACAATTCTGCTACATGAATAGCATCATTAGTCTTCTTGTAGGGAATGAAATGTGCCATCTTTGAAAATCTATCAACCGCCACAAAAATTGAATCATGTCCCCGCTGCATCCTTGGTAAACTAAGAACAATGTCCATACTGATGTCCTCCCAAGGCTTCTCTAGTATAGGTAATGGCTGATATAACCCTATATTCTGCTTCACTCCCTTCACCATCTGACATACTCTACAGCTCTATACAAAATTCTTCACATCTTGCTACAATTGTGGCCAATAATAATTCTCACCAACCAAAGCAAAGGGTTTTATCATGACCAAAATGTCCAGCCAATCTTCCACTATGCTTCTCTTTGATGAGATTCTCCCTCATAGAACTTCTTGGAATGCACAACTGACTCCCTCTGAATAGCATATCATCCTAGATGATAAAATCTAGCCATTTCATCCTATCTAGAGTAACAGGTTCTTTACAAGCTTTCCAAGCTCCACCAAAATTAAGATCCTCTGGATATAAATTCTTGAGTTCCTTGAACCCAACCACCTGAATCTGCATCTTTGTCAGCAATAGTTGCCTTTTGTTAAGAGCATCTACAAACCCTGTTAGACTTTCCACTTCTGTGTTTCAAAACAAATGTATAACTCTACAAAAACTCTAACCCATTTCAAATGCCTCTGATTCAACTTTCCTTGACTATTCAAATATTGCAAAGCTTGATGATCAGTATACAAGACAAACTCTTTAGGAAGTAGATAATGTCTCCACTTCTTTAAATGTCTGAACTATAGCATAAAATTCCTGATCATAGACAGAATATTTTCTCTTGGCATCATTTAACTTCTCACTGAAATACGCAATAGGTTTACCTTCTTGGCTCATAATAGCTCCTATTACAGTACCACTAGCATCACAATCTACTTGAAACACCGTATTAAAATCTAGAAGTGCTAAAATAGGTTGTTCTATAAATTTTTGTTTCAACAATTGAAAGCTCTTTTCTGCCCCATTAGTCCACTTAAACTCTTTTCTATCCCCTCTCATTATTTCAGTCAAGGATCCACAAATACTGCTAAAATTTTTGATAAACTTTCTGTAAAAGCTAGCCAAACCATGAAAAAGATCTTACCTTAGTAGCACTCCTTGGAGTAGGCCATTCAAGGATAGCCTATACCTTCTCTGGGTCCATTTTTAGACCTTTTGCTGAAACTACAAATCCCAAATACACTAACTCTTTCTTCACAAAACTGCACTTCTTCAAATTAATCAACAATTTCTCATCTCTTAGCTTCTCAAACACCATACGAATATGCATCATATGTTCCTCCCAATGTCTTGCTAAAGATCAAAATATCATCTAAGTAAACAATGACAAACTTACCCCAAAAATTCTTTCAGAACCTCATTCATGAGTCACATGAAAGTGCTCGGTGCATTGGTTAGCCCAAAAGGCATGACTAAACCACTCATACAGTCCTTCCTTTGTCTTGAAGGAAGTCTTCCATTCATCTCCTTCTCTGATCCAAATCTAGTGATATCCACTCTTCAGATCTATCTTTGAGAAATACACAGTTCCACTCAAATAGTCCATAATATCATCCATTCATGGCAATGGAAACCTATATTTGATTGTGATCTTGTTTTATGCTCTGGAATCTGTACACATCCTCCATCCTTCATTCTTCTTTGGTGCTAATATTGCTGGTATAGCACATGGGCTTAGGCTCTCCCAAATCAATCCTTTCTATAACAACTCATGTACTTGTCTATTCAACTCTTCACTTTCTACTGGTGTCATTCTGTGTGCTGCCTTGTTTGGAAAACTGGCTCCTGGAATCAAATCCATCTGATGATTGATCTTCCTTATGGGTGGTAATCCATCAGGTACATTATCAAATACAATATCCTAAAACTCATTCAACAAATCTGCAACCTCTACAAGTACATCCTCTACTTCTTTACTAGCTTTTGGAATCAAAGAAAAACACACATGCTCATGCCTCATACCATCTAGGAATTTTCTTCCATCAACAAAAATTATTCTTGCATTACCACATACCTTTTCTCAGTCTCCTTCAATGGCTTTAGCTTATGTCGCACTCCATCCTTTGTTAGGGAATAGGTATTCGCATGACCATCATGTACAGCACATCTGTCAAACTGCCATGGTCTTACCCAACAACATATGACATGCATCCATAGATATTATATCACATAGTACCTCATCTTGGTACCCGCCGATCTGAACTTTACAGGGCACTGTTCACTGACCATGACCTTGTGGTTCATCCTGCACCCAGGCAATCCGATAAAGATTTGGGTGTTTCTATCTCTTGAGCTTCAACTTTGTCACCATCTCTTTTGACATCAAATTGTCAGTGCTTCCACTATCAATAATCACATCACAACTTTTACCCTCACACTTGCACCTGGTGTGAAACAGGCTCCTCCTTTGTTCAGGTTCATTCTCACCACTCAACAGGACTCTTCTATTAATTAGTGTTTCTCCTCTTTCAACATCTTTAGAATTTGATGATCTGGTATCTTCATCTAACATGTGCAACTCTAGCCTGACCTTCATTCCTCCTATCTATCCTTCCTTGGCATTGAGGACATTCAAATGCCCTATGACCTTCTTCTCCATAGTGAAAACATGTTCCACAGAAGCCTCCTCTTCCTGAACCTTGTCCTCTTCCTCTTCCTCTTTGATCTCTATTATTTTGATCTTGGAAATGATTGGAATTATTTCCTCTCTAATTCTAGCTGCTACTAGCCTCATCCTTCTTTTTCAGATCTTCATTTCAGCCACCATATGACCGTCCACCAGATCTTCCACCATGAGCTCTTTCATTTTGTCTGCTCTCCAACTTCTTATTCAGCTTTTCCCTCTACTTTTAGGGAAAACTGGTATGCCTCCTCAATACTGTTCATTCGAACCAAATTCAACTCCTCCTAAATGCTTGGCCTTAACCCATTAAGGTATCAGGCAACTTTCTCCTTATCAGCTTCTGCATGGCCTATTCTGATGAGGAGTCGATAGAACTCCTCTGTATACTCCTGAACAGATCTTCCTGATTACTTCAAACTTTGCATTTTCTTTAGTAGGTCAAGCCTCATAATAAATAGGAATGAACTATCACTTTAATTTATCCACCATCCAATCCCCATCTTGTGATTTTATCTTTCCCTCTTCTATTTCACTCCAATTGCATTTCTTGCCACCAGATCTTCACATGACCTTTCAGTCTGGCCTTCACAAATTTGACCCTATCAGGATCCTCAAACATCTTCATACTCAAAATATTCCTCAAATTCATTGATCCAGTTGATCAATTCCTCTGGGTTAAGATTTCCAAAAAATGTAGGAACCTCAATCTTAGGTCTTTTCCCAATCTTGGAAATCACCCGAAAAAGTCTTTCTTCCTCCTGGTTCACAATTTTAGCTTCTCCTTCTTGATATTCTTCTTCGGCTTCATCCCTCACTTTCATCTCTGACATTAAGATTCATTCCTCTGTGAATCTCTTTCTTGCAATGCTCACACTTTGTCTCTGTAGCTCTCTAACCTTAGGTGTCATAGCACCAGCTCTTCTGCCTACGTTCTCTTTGTGGAGGCATTTTTGTGATGCACACTGAAACCCTAACCACAGTCCTGGTGCAAACTACCTCATAGTCAGTGATATGTTTACACACTCAAGAACTCCTGCTCTGATACCACTTGATGAAGGGGCTCCTCTTAATACCACAAACACATAATAGAAAATAGAGAAACAACAACAATAATATGCAAGAACAGAAAATTGGCTTCTTATTATCTCCACAAATGTGGAATTAACAAACTTTCAGAATTACAATATGAAAAGCCACATGGGCATTCCCTTACAATATTATGTAGGACAAAGCCTCGAATCAATACCTAGATCTACTACCCAGAGCTACCCTAGACAACACTACGGGCCTTCTTTATATAGGCAATTTCCACTGCCCGAGAAGGTTCCAGAAATTTAGCCCTAAGGGCTGACCAAACTTAGAATTATTTTATTTTTCAATTTATTACATCAAATTCGGCTCAAAAATAACTTTTGAAACCCGAACAAAAATTTTGAAGGAAAATTATTTTCTGCCATTTCAGGTGACCCGACTTCCGGAGACCATAAGTCATCACCAGTTGACCCGATTGACTATTATAACCCAATTTTGGAAATGTCACAAAAGCACTCTACCAGGCTTGACTGGCGCAAAGCACCCATCACCCAAATTTTTAACCTCATCTGGGGCCTCTAAAGCTTTCAAAACTGAGTTCAAAAGTTTTTGTACCCCTACTGCCAATACCGAAAAATCTTCAATATCTTCAAAACTAGACCTGATCTAGCCATGAAACTTTGATGGCAGGCTGATATGACTGAGATGAACCTCCACATGTAAAATTAGAACATTCCAAGATCGTAAGACCAACTTACTAAAAATAACAAGTTTCCATAAATAGCAGCTTTGCACAAGATAGCCCTTATTGAATACAAAAATAGAAATATTTTTGGGTGATGCAAGATTGCTCTTACACCCAGGATGCTCCTGCATCATATTATATATATATATATATATATATATATATATATATATATATATATATATATATATATATATATATATATATATCTGTGTGTGTGTGTGTGTGTGCATATACATATACATATACATATACATATACATATACATATACATATACATACATACATACATACATACATACATACATACATACATATATATATATATATATATATATATATATATATATCATGTAATAAGAAATTTTTACTTTCAACACTTAATAGAAAGCCAAAGCATCATATACATCAAATATTAATTTCCTAATAAGTCATATAAATAAATCTCATCATTTCACCCTAGCATTCATAAAACCAGATTAACCATAAATGAAAATCCATATTAATGTCACAAGGTAGTGTTGGAAACAATTGTCTGAAGGAAATTGCTACTCAATTATGTATTGTCTTTGATGTCACACAATGTCATAGTCCGCAACAATCAGTTTCTACCGAGCTCAGTCGGTCTGCCAGATAGGAATATTAGTGCTTACCGAGTCCACTCGGTTATCGAAGAAAAGTTAGTATTTACCGAGTTCAGTCGGTCATCGAAGAAAAGTTAGTGTTTACCGAGTTCAGTTGGTCATCGAAGAAAAGTTAGTGTTTATCGAGTTCAGTCAGTTATCGAAGGTAAAAGATTGTCGGTGTTTACCGAGTTCCCTCGGTCTCCAAAAGATTATAGAAAGTTATGGTCACCGAGCACTGTCGGCCCTTGAAGGATTTTTGCAAATAGAGTTTGCTTATTTCAGCCGACTGTTATACTAAATAATGTCGATTTGACAAATCCAAAATCATATAAATAAAAGGTCGAATGTGAAAAATAAATATATACAGTAGAAGATTTACAGAAGAAAAGAAGGAAAGGTATATGCGAATTGGTGAAGGATGTTCAGATATCCTTGAGGAGCAGCAGAGATTTATTTGATCAGAAAGGATCAGAATTATGTAGAACAGAGATCTGTAATCAGCAAGACAGTTGCATTATTATACAGGTCATTTTTCATTGTTACCTTCTTATCATTGTAACAGTGAATTCTAAATCTCTTAACCGAGTTGGTTTAACAACCATATTGTAAATCATCTAACAAGGTGACAATTCCATTGAATTGTTTTCAAGACCTCTTAGCAAGCCACTCCTAGCAGGGTGTTTTAAATCCTCTAACAAGGTCACACCTAACAGTGTGTTTTGTAACCTTTTACCGGGTTGGCTTCTAACCGGGCATCACTTCAGAAAAGTGAAAATCAGTATCTAGATACATTGGTGGTTTTTCCCATATTGGGTTTCCACGTTAAATCTTGTGTCTCTTGTGTTCTTAATTGCTTTCTCAATCATATACATGTGCTGATGAATATATAAAGATAATATTGCTAATACTTTATGCATCTTCAAAGTTACTGCAATCTACTTACCGAGTGCTAAAACAGATAACATTGTTAAGATATCCTAAGGGATCTAGAAAGAATTAATTGTGAAGTGTTTTTATGGTTGACTGATTCACCCCCCCCCCCTCTCAGTCACTTCATCCATATTCCATCAATTGGTATCAGAGCAATTTGGTTCTTGCAGGAAGGGTTTCAAAGACCTAAGCTAAAGATCAGGATGTCTTACAAGAGGGAAATTCCAAAGCTTAACAGAGATAACTTTTCAGCATGGCAAGGTCTCATGCGACTTCATCTGGCTTCCATTGGTGATTCAGGATGAAAATACATTGATGAAGAATACACAATTCCTAATGGCACATTAACTATTGAAGACATTGCAGATAAAAAGACTCACAACACCATGATGATAGACATTGCATCTGCTCTCAGCTATGAAGAATTTGATGATATTAAAGACTGCACCTCTGCATATGAAATGTGGGTGGCACTGAAGAAAATATATGGTGGTGATGCAAATGTGAAAAGAGCCAAAGCAGAAAGCCTAAGAGGACAGTTTGACAAGATGAATATGAAGGAAGATGAAAACATTGCAAAATATGTTGAAAGAATCAAAGCAAGTGTAAGTGCAATTAGAGCTTCTGGAGGAACAATCTCAGATGAGACTGTTATAAGTAAGGTACTCAGAACATTACTCCCTATCTATGCAATAAGAGTATCAGCTATTCAAGAAAGAAGATGTGAAACAAACCACAATATAACTTTGGATGCTTTAGTTGGAAGATTGACAGCTTTTGAATTAGACAACTATGACAACTATGTTCCTAGTTCCAAAAATATTGAATCAGCATTTGAGGCCAAGGTTTCACTAAAGAAGAACAAGAAAATTAAAGAAGTTCAGTCAGAAAGTGAAGAAGAATCAGAAGAAAGTTCTGATAGTGATCTTGAAATTGTAGAAGCATTACTTGCAAAGAAGTACTCTAGAGGGAAAGGTAAGTATAAAGGTAAAACTCTTTTAATCTATTTTTCATGTGAAGAAATTGGACATATTGCAGCTAGGTGCCCAAACAAGCAAGTCAGGGAAGAGAAGAGAAGTCACAAGTACTATGGCAAAAATAATTTCAAATCATACAAGGATAAAGGTAAGAAATCATGTTTTATGGCTAAAGATTCTAATGATAGTGAAGAAGAAATTGTCTTTATTGCTATAAAAGATGAATCTGATGATGATGAAGATAAGATGGCACTTATTTCTCATATAAGCAAAGATGATATATGGATAATAGACAACGGATGTTCACACCACATGACTGGTGACAAGACAAAATTTGAATATCTAGAAGACTGTGACAATGGTAATGTAAGATTTGGAAACAATGAACCTTGTTGTATAAAAGGAAAAGGAAGAATCTCATTAACCAAAGAACTCATATGTGATAATGCTTACTGGGTTGAAGGACTAAAACATAATCTTCTAAGTGTAGCACAGCTAATCAACACTGGTTTCAAGGTTGAATTCATGAATGGTCAAGCAAGACTGCTGGATGGAAAAGGAAAACTCATTGGATCAGGCAAACAAACAAAAGGTAACTTATTTTATCTTGATCTCAATGAATATTTATGCTTTATTGCTCAAATAAAAGAAAGTTGGCTATGGCACAAAAGGTTATGTCATGTGAATTTTGATAACATGATAAAAATAAGCAAATTCAAGAAGGTTAGAGGCATTCCTACTTTAAAGAAACCTGACACTGGTCTATGCAAGAATTGTCAGATTGGCAAAATGAGTAAAACTAGTTTCAAGACTAAGAACTATCAGTCTAAAGAAATTTTGGAAATTGTGCATACTAATTTATGTGGACCTATTGGAATACAAAGCTATACTGGAGATAAATTCTTTATTCTTTTCGTTGATGATTATTCTAGAATGATGACTGTTATGTATTTAAGAGAAAAATTAGAAGCATTTGAAAAGTTCAAATGGTACTTAGCAAGAGTAGAAAAAGAAACAGGGAAAAGATTGAAATGCTTAAGATCAGATAGAGGTGGTGAATTCATCTCCCATGATTTTAATAACTTTTGCATTGAAAGAGGAATCAAAAGACAGGTATCAGGTCCTAGAACTCCTGAGCAGAATGGAATAGCAGAAAGAAGAAACAGATCTATTATGGATTGTGCAAGGACTCTAATGATAGAAAAGAACATCGCTATAAAGTACTGGAAGGAAGCTATCAGCACTGCAGTTCATACCTTGAACCGAGTACAATTGAAGAAAGACACATTCAAAACTCCTTATGAATTATGGTATGGCTATAAACCTAATGTAAGTTACATGAAAATATTTGGTAGCAAGTGTTATATCTTAAAAGAATCCAAAAGAAATAAATTTGATGTGAAAAGTGATGAAGGAATATTCCTAGGATATTCTAGCAAAAGCAAGGCATACAAATGTCTGAACTTATCTACTCACAAAGTCATAGAAAGTATACATGTAAAATTTGATGAGTTTGCAGAAAAGACTGAGGAAGAAAGCAAAAGGGAACCTGAGAACTACAGAAGATTCATTTACATTGAACTTGAAACATTGACAGACACAACTATCAATAAGGAAGCTATATCTACCGAGCCGAGCACAGTTACCGAGTCACAAACCGAGTCACAAGAAGAAGTTCAAACCGAGTCACAGGAAGAAATTCAGACCGAGTCTCAACCTGAAGTTACCGAGAAAATATCTACTGAGCCCGAGCAACCTGAAGAAGAGATCCTAGAAAACAATAGCATGAATCATTCAAAACGCAAGGAACCTATACTAGCCAAATATGTCAGAAGATATCATACACCAGATCAAATCATTGGAAACAAATCAGATGGTACTATGACAAGAAGCAAGCTAAAAGGTACATGTCTGCTTACTAATTTTGAACCTAGAAATATCAAAGATGCATTGGAAAATGAAAGTTGGATTGAAGAAATGAATGAAGAATTAGAACAAATACAAAAGAACAAAACTTGGACTCTTGTACCTAGACCTAAAGATAAGAATGTAATTGGAACAAAATGGGTATTCAGGAATAAGCTGAATGAAGATGGTCAAGTATCTAGAAACAAAGCTAGACTGGTATGTAAAGGTTATTCTCAAGAAGAAGGTATAGATTATGGAGAAACTTTCACTCCTGTTGCAAGATTAGAAGGTGTAAGAACTCTACTTGCTTATGCAACACACAAAGGATTTAAGGTATATCAGATGGATATAAAATTTGCATTTCTCAATGGAATTCTTGATGAAGAAGTCTACATTGAACAACCTGAAGGTTTTGTTGATCCAGATAAAAGGGACATGGTCTGCAGGTTACACAAAGCATTGTATGGTTTAAAACAAGCTCCTAGAGCATGGTATGAAAGACTCCATAACTATTTGATCCAGATTAATTTCAAAAGAGCTAATGATAACAGTAATCTGTATATTAAAGAAGGACCGGATGACAAAATTGTATTGGCAGAAATATTTGTGGATGATACTATATTTATAGGGAATGAGGATCAGTGCAAAGAATTTTCAGAGCAAATGAACAAAGAATTTGAAATGTCTATGTTTGGTTTAATAAAATTCTTTGTTGGTCTTCAAATTCAGCAAAGCAAGAATGGTATATACATTACTCAATCCAAATACATTAAGGAAGTACTTAAGAAGTTTGGTATGGAAGATTCAAAACCAGTTGGTACACCCATGTGTACTGGACTGAAACTTACCAAGAATGATGATTCAAAAGAAGTTGAGCAGACCCTATACCGATCTATGATTGGAAAATTGTAGTATGTAGTACATACAAGACCTGATATTGCTTTAGCTGTTGGTATAGTAGCTAGATTCGTAGCAAAACCTAAGGAAAATCACATGATGGCAATCAAAAGAATCTTAAGATACTTAAAAGGAACTGAAGAATATGGTTTGTGGTATAAATTTGGAGGCAATCTAGACTTGAAAGTGTTTACTGATGCTGATTGGGCAGGAAACATTGATGACAGAAAAAGTACAAGTGGTGGAGCATTTTTTCTTGGAAAAAGACTGGTATCCTGGACTAGTAAAAAGCAAAATTGCACATCTCAATCCACAACTGAAGTAGAATATGTTGCTGCTGCAGTAAACTGTTCAAATATTGTTTGGTTTAAACAGCTATTAGAAGGTATGAAGGTTGAAATCAAAGAACCAGTTGTTATATTTTGTGACAATACCAGTGCAATAAACATCTCTAAGAATCCAGTGATGCATTCCAAAACCAAGCACATTGCTATTAAATATCACTTTGTCAGAGAATTGGTGCAGGACAAGGAAATCAGATTAGAATATATTCATACAAAAGAATAGATTGCAGACATTTTTACCAAACCATTACCTAAGGATGCATTTGTGTATCTAAGAGGTAAGTTAGGGGTCATTCCCCTATCCGAGGCTCACTAAATACAGTTTTAGTGATGCATCAACCAGAACATGATTGAAAATCAACTTGTTGATGCAGCATATTAAAGGAATCATTGCATATGAATCAGTACTTGAGGTACATTAATTTTCATCGGTAATATGTGAATTGTCTTTGGCATGTGTTGTCAAAGAGGGAGTGTTTGCTATGTCTTTGCTATTACTTCAAGAAATTTTCAATAGTCAGAAGGAAGAATTTTCAGGATACAGGAAGTTTGCTGACAGAGGGAGATTTGAATCTAAACCGAGCTAACTCTTTCAAATTTCTTATGATATGACATATTGTGTTGCCATCAATGCCAAAGAGGGAGATTGTTGGAAACAATTGTCTGAAGGAAATTGCTACTCAATTATGTATTGTCTTTGATGTCACACAATGTCATAGTCCGCAGCAATCAGTTTCTACCGAGCTCAGTCGGTCTGCCAGACAGGAATATTAGTGCTTACTGAGTCCACTCAGTTATCGAAGAAAAGTTAGTATTTACCGAGTTCAGTCGGTCATCGAAGAAAAGTTAGTGTTTACTGAGTTCAGTCGGTCATCGAAGAAAAGTTAGTGTTTACCGAGTTCAGTCGGTTATCGAAGGTAAAAGATTGTCAGTGTTTACCGAGTTCCCTCGGTTGTCCAAAAGATTATAGAAATTTATGGTCACCGAGCACTGTCGGCCCTTGAAGGATTTTTGCAAATAGAGTTTTCTTATTTCATCCGACTATTATACTAAATAATGTCGATTTGACAAATCCAAAATCATATAAATAAAAGGTCGAATGTGAAAAATAAATATATACAGTAGAAGATTTACAGAAGAAAAGAAGGAAAGGTATATGCGAATTGGTGAAGGATGTTCAGATATCCTTGAGGAGCAGCAAAGATTTATTCGATCAGAAAGGATCAGAATTATGCAGAACAGAGATCTGTAATCAGCAAGATAGTTGCATTATTATACAGGTCATTTTTCATTGTTACCTTGTTATCATTGTAACAGCGAATTCTAAATCTCTTAACCGAGTTGGTTTAACAACCATATTGTAAATCCTCTAACAAGGTGACAATTCCATTGAATTTTTTTCAAGACCTCTTACCAGGCCACTCCTAGCAGGGTGTTTTAAATCCTCTAACAAGGTCACACCTAACAGTGTGTTTTGTAACCTTTCACCGGGTTGGCTTCTAACCGGGCATCACTTCAGAAAAGTGAAAATCAATATCTAGATACATTGGTGGTTTTTCCCATATTGGGTTTCCACGTTAAATCTTGTGTCTCTTGTGTTCTTAATTGCTTTCTCAATCATATACATGTGCTGATGAATATATAAAGATAATATTTCTAATACTTTCTGCATCTTCAAAGTTACTGCAATCTACTTACCGAGTGCTAAAATTGATAACATTGTTAAGATATCCTAAGGGATCTGGAAAGAATTAATTGTGAAGTGTTTTTATGGTTGACTGATTCACCCCCCCCCCCCTCTCAGTCACTTCATCCATATTCCATCAGGTAGTTGTCAAACATCATAAGGTAGTAAGCATCTAACATCTGAAGTGATAAAATCTATGAAAAAAGAGTCTAAATCCATAGTGAATAAAAAAGAATTATCGAAGAAGCATTTCTCAAATGCAAGAATTGAAAAAGCTATGATGGGCTAGGGGTGAGGCCTCACAATTCAATAGTGCATCCATGGATTATGCTTACATACAATCTGATTCCAACTAAAATCAAAACATATGTCTACTTTAATCAACTGACTAGAGGAGTCACAAATTCTATTATAAATCAACTAATATTATATTCAACACTATCTAGTCTTAACAGTATTTAAAACATCATACTCAAAACAAAGTAGTTCAAAGTATCATAAAGTTATCCCAAATATAAGAGAATCAACCCTCACAGATTCAAGAAAATAAAAATTTATAGCCATAGAGGGATAAAATATTTTTTGAAACTAACTCCAATCAGAGTCAAAGAAAACTACCCATCCCATTTTCGAGGAACTATTAACTGACTAATTCCTTAAACAATTCAACCAAAAAAGATAACTTTGGAAAGATTTAGTTCATTCAAGAAATGGTCGAATGATCTAGTGTTTTCTTGATTAGATGCAACATGTTTCATTCCTGAAAATACACCCAAAAGGAGTTAGAAATTACTATCTAGGCAATCCAAGTATCTTAATTCTCTATGTCCAGATATCTTTGCCTCTTCTCACTTCTTCCATATTTTTCTTATGCATCCTGAAATGTTCGTTCTCCATAATCAGTAGAGAATCTATTCTCTTGAACCTGATGAAGTCTATGATCATGACATCTTTAGAACTTTTTTGGTCCTTCATCTTCTTTTCCAAACAAGTGCTAACCTATTCTACTCTTTGATTAGGATTAGGCACATTATTTTCCACCTGCAAGTCTATAGCTTTGATGTTGTTTACCATTATCTAGTGTATGCATTTTAATTCTTTCAAGAACTCAGTAGAGACTTCAATAATTTCATCAAAAATTTTATTCCTCTAGCTTATGGTTACTTTTAATTAAAATAAGGCATTTTCATTCAATCCTAGAACTGGATTTTCACTCAGAAACTTATCAAGACCATAGGTCATGACTTCATCTATTCCAGAGACCAGATCCTCCCAACCTTGATTTTTGTTCTCCCAAGTAGAAATTTCAACCTCTAATTATTTAGTAATTTCAAACTCATCCTCAAAAGCTTTGCTAAAATTTCCCAAATACTCAATAGCTTCCTTAGTGACAATATCAATCCATTAACCAAACTGTTTGGATACGGACCCGTCCCTTTGGATATGATCCAAGAATTTTTTATTCTTAGGATATTTTATATCAATGCTCATAGGTATCTCATTCAGGGGCTACAGACTTAGCTTTTGAATGGCCTGTAAATATTGATACAATTTCCTCAAGGATTGTTTGAGTTATCCTTTATCCTTGGCATCCTTCTAGATCCTGTGAGCAATCTATTTATTTCTTGAATCAAATACCTTCATGTTAGTGACTCTTGTAGCATGCCTGAGATCAATTTTCTCAACTTTAAAATATTACAGAGTCACTTCTTGACCAGGCTTGTCTCTAGTTGGAGTAAAAATATTAGCCATCCAATGCCCCATGTCTTCATTTAAATCCAAAAGTGCATCAACCTTTTTTCTTTTTCTTTTAGGCTTCTTTCCCAGGTACTTACTAACCATGTCACTGACTGGGGTTGAAATAAGGACAATACTCCACTTCTTATTCACTGATAACTCAACCAACTTTGGTACCTTCACACTAATCTTTGTCAAAGGAGTTTGGAAATATAATGAATTTCCCAATGCCACATAAATTTTCACATCTGTTCCTACTTTGGCTTGTCTCTCTTCCATAGTTAGGATCTATTGGGAGTTCCCTTTGATCTTCAAACTTGGAGATTTATACTTTGATGGATAACTTAAATAATACTTTGAATCTATCACCACTTTAAAGTCTACAAGGAAGAGGGCCAATTAACAAGAATCAAAAGAGATCCTCCTACACTTTGAGCCTTAATGCTCAGGCACGTGTACCCTTGACTCACTTCTCCAAAGGAGTCTCAAAACAATCTACAACTATACTCTTTACTAATTGATTGAAGATTTTATCATTTGAATGTGTGTGTGTGTGTGATTGATGATGACGATGGACTGCCTCTAGAGAAAGGATCAGTGCCTTAACCAGGGCATAGATTCATCTAATAGTATACATCAACCAAAGACCTTAACTCAAACTTAATTGAATCTAGGATAAGTGCTTTGCCTATTAACCCTCTCCCTCAAACACAAGGACATTAGATTCTTACTTGGTTGTAAACTCACTGAGCCCACCTAAAAGACTTTAATCCTAACTTTGTTAGGAACTCAGAGATGACTCCACAATCCTCTTTGTTTACCATATGCTAATACACTTTGTGACACTCACATATATGAGCTTAGAACTGAAACAAGAAGACATACACAAATGCAAGATTGGAACTCAATAGCATTCTCATTAATATACTCAGAATCAATATACAATCAGAACAACACAAAGATAGGAAAAAGACCCAAAATCTAGCTCCTCTATCAGTATAATACCATCAACAACTAGGGACCAAAAGAAAGTTTTGGAACCCTTACAAAATCAAAAATCCTGCAATATATACTCCCTAGTCATGTTCGAAACCCAACACAGTTTGCAACAAGCTACAGATGACTAGGGTTAGGGTTTCAACCACCCAACCAATTGGAAACGGTCCAAATTAATTGCAAGGGAAGAAAACTAGTTGGCCATGCCTGAGGAAGATTTTCACTCATGATAGATCTTTGGGAAAGTACTGCAAATCATGAAAATTTGAAAATGTCAACCCTTTGTGGCCACCTACAACACGCATCAAGCACAAAACCGCATAGTACAAACCCTGCAAATGAACATGGCACACCCTGGACCACACTGCAATGGCAAACAGATCATCTCTTACCAGCTCCAGTCACTTCTACATTCAATTTCAGTCCTTCTGGTCATGGGAAAAACCCTCAGGAATTCAAATTTGAAAAACAACGGCTACATTATGGCACTTGTAGGGAATTGATAGTCAAAATTTGAATCTCGATCAACTTTAAGTCGTGACCATCTGATCTCTCCTTTTTGTGGTCTTTTATGACTTAACTTTACATTTACATTTAGAAACCATGCGAGAAGGCATTTCCTTGTTTGCAGAAAGAAAATCTTAACCACCGCTTAACCTCGCGAACTGGTGAACAAAGGAAGATATTTGACCTCGGTCTCTTCTCAGCGAACTAGTGACTAAAGGATGCCTCCAAGTCACAGAATACTTTATGCCTTTGCTAAATTATTTAGTTATTACATGAACACTTGTTCACTAAGTCGCTAAGCCTTTTGGAACATTACCACCTTATTCCATGAATGAGTGAACAGAGGAAAACTTGACTTATCTTAGCTACATCTAGCGAACAAGTGACTGAAGGGTAGTCGACCATTCATGGAAAACTTTATACTATTGCTAGATATTTAAGTGATCACACAAATGCTTGTTCGCTGAACCACAAACTCTTTTATAACACTACTATTTTACTACATGAATGAGTGAACCCTTTGTAATATATCGGAACCACCAAAAGATTGAAGAAACTTAACTGGGCCTACATAAGGAAGATCAACGGTTGTCTTAAGGTCACATATGTCATAGAAAACCCAAAAAATTACATGCCAACCATTGATCTTCTGTCACTATCAGAACCACTGACCCTCAAAAAATCTAGCCCCACTGACACAATATCTAGTCACACAATGTGGATCAGTAAAAAACCTCCAAATCAGCACACTTGGCATGTGGACCCACCGCACTTCAACCCATCTAAAAAAGGTAGAATTGATGGTTGGCACATGATCTTAAGCCTCTGACACATCTCATAAGATCATGCTCATGTCATTGATTTTCTGACAATGTCAGGACCCTCAGATGCATTCGGAAACTAAGTCCCACTTACAACTACCAACGAGTTAATACTTGGACCAATCACAAACCACCAAATATGCATATGTGTTACCTTGGACCCATTAATCCTTTACAAGAATCAACGGTTGTCACTATACTGCTAGGTTAAAAGTTGAGCATGTCATCTTGGTGGAATAATGACAGCCACAAGATTAGATTGATCTTCAATATGCCTGGACGCCCAGACAACTAGTCCCACTAACAATATACTGAGTCACTAATACGTGGGCCAATAAGAGACTGCCAATCATGCACACCTATCGGAAGGTCCCACTTCTTTGAAATGTTGCATCATGAGGAAAGATCAATGATCGGCATAAGATCTCAAGCTTTTGACAAAGTCTATGAGAACTTATGCTAACTGTCGAATGGAGATGTTGTCAGAAGACCGGGCCTAGAAAATAATGTGAACATGTGACCAAAGAAAAGGAAACCACCATGCCAAGTTGCAAATAGTTAAGAGATAAGTCACCAGGAACAAGAGAATACATGAACATAGTGTTTGCCCAATCACCAAAGGGAAAGATAAACTGCTAGGAAACCAAGTGAACTAGTGACAAATAAGTGATCACCAATTCATAGAATGAAAAGATGTGACCGCTAGGTAACACGCGAACAAGCAACAAGTAGGTAATAGCCAGTTCGATGAAATACAAGACAAACCAATTGAGGATTAAATGAATACGTGACCAATGGGGAAAGCAAATGCACACATGCAAATTAGGACTTTAAGTGGCTAGAGTAAAGGTAACTTAAAATTAGAATAGGGCTAGGGTAAAACAAAAGGCTTTTTAATACAACAACTAGTTTTTTGAATATTCTGCTTAGGATTTCCAAGTCGGGGACATAAAAATGACTACAGAGACCAGAAGAAAAATGCTAAGGCCATGAAATTTTGTAGGGAAAGACTAGATAAAAGACAAAAAACCATGGAAATTCTTTCAAGTGCTAACAGTGGCTCTTTCTGGAGATGTGTGGCTCTTGCAGGCATAGCAAGGACTTAGAAACACTGGTTAAAGAAAACCACCTACTAGACAAAATTTTGGACAACTGAGACCCACATGGAAAAACCCTAGGAACAAGACAAAATAGGATAGGGGCAAGAAACTATTTACAAAATTTACAATATATACAGACCTAACTACTGTTCATGGAAAACAAAATACTTCAATTGAAATATTTCTCCAAGAATTGTCCATGAATTGGCAATTCCTAAACTTCACCATTTAATTCCTTTACAATGTATGAATCTTGGCCCCATTTTTCATGAATTAGATATGGCCCTAGCTAGATGGGATCAAAATTACCATTTTTTCCTTTATCCTCCAATCTAGCATTCCAAATTAATACCAAATCACCAGGCTCAAACCTTCTGTCAACAGTTTTCTTGTCATATAGATTCTTAACCTGCAACTGCAATCTGGAATTCCTTGCAACTAACTCTCTTCTAGTCTCATCCAACCTAATGAGGTCCTCAATTCTTAACTGCATCTCATCATCTATGTCATCATCATATAAATGAACAAATTTATACATTTCCAATAAATTATTCTGAGGCATTCTTGCATGTATTCCATATACTAGGTCAAATGGTGCACAAACAATTTCCCTCTTCATAGACACCCTATTAGCCCATAGAGCTAATGGTAGCTTTGAATTCCATGCCCTCTTATTCTTTTCAAGAATCCTCTTTAAGATCTTAATCAAACTCTTATTAGTAGATTCTGCCTGACCATTTCCCTGTGGATGATAAGGTGAAGAATTAGAAATATGAATTCCTAAACCTTTGCAAAATTCCTTATATTTAGTAGACCTAAAGCACATTTCATTATCACTTACTATTCTCTCAGGCCAACCAAATCTTGTAACATTATTATTCATCAGAAAATCAATTACCACCTTACTAGTTGTATTTCTTGTAGGTATAGCCTCTACCCATTTTGTAAAGTAATCAATGGCAGCTAAAATCCATGAGTGTCCTCCACTAGACTTGTTTGGTATCTCCCTTATGAAATCAATTCCCCACTATTGGAAGGTAGCCTAAACTTCTACTAGTTTTAATGGCATATTACCTAAAAATTTTAGCTTACCAGAGAACCTTTGACAAGCATCATACCTCCTTACCAAACTCTCTGCATCCTTGAAGATTATGGGCCACCAGAATCCTACTCTCAAGACCTTTTGAGCAGTTGTTTTACCCATATAATGTCCAACACAAACTCCCTCATGCATTTGTTTCAACAATACTTCAGCCTGACTCTCATCAACACACTTCAAAAGTATGCAATCTAAATTCTTTCTATACAATTTACATTTCACAATTACATACTTGATGGCTTGTAATTTTAATGTCCTCTTCTGATTATCATTCATCCCATCTAGACATCTCATGTTCCTTAAGTAATAGATAATATCCTGAAACCAGATACAATCATCTATATCACATGTATAATCAATTTCAGAATGATTTACCTGATTTGCATCAAGACTGGATTGAGCCAATAGTTTTTCCAATCCTTGTCCTTTAACCAACTTAGTAATCTGGACATCAACATTGAATTCTTGGATCCTATTGATCCATCTACATCTTCTTCCAGATACCTCTTGCTATGAGAAAATATCTTTCACAGTTAAACTTGGCACAAAAGCAATCACAACTGCCCCCATCAATTAACACTGAAAAGCCTTGACTGCCTTCACAAGTGGATAAGCCTATTTCTCATTTATGTCATACTTCAATTCTGTAGCCTACAAAGATTTACTGAAAAATGCAATAGGCTGCTCAAAACCATCCTTATTCTTTTGTAGCAAAACTGTAGCAATAGTGTGAAAAGATGCAAAGGAAAAGATGTGCATTGGGACACTATAATTAGGTGTGTTAAGCACTGGTGCATCTTTGATAGCCTGCTTGATATTTTTGAAAGCCTCATTAGGCTCACCCTCCCAATCGATTGCAGATCCCTTCTTCAACATCTTAGAAATAGGTCTAGTAACCTTTGCAAAATTTGTCACAAACCTCCTTAAGAAATTGACCTAACCAAAGAAGGACTGAATCCCTTTAACATTATTTGGTCTCTGAATTTTATCAATGGTTGCTACCCTCTCAGGGTCAATTCTCACTCCTTGCTTCCCAACTAAGTGGCCAAGCAACTTACCTTCCATGACACCAAAAGCACATTTCCTTGGGTTTAATAAAATGCCAAATTCTAAGGCCCTCACAAATATTTTTTCTAAATGAATATAGTGGTCTTCTTCCTTCTTGGAATAGGCAATTAAATCATCTTGATATACAACAAGGAAATCATTTATGAAATTGGAAAAGGCAACATCCATTGTGCTTTGAAAAGTGGCACCACCATTTGTGAGACCAAAAGGCATTCTCACATAAAAATATGTCCCCCAAGGTGTTGTGAAAGCTTTCCTAAACTATTTTAATTCCTTAACAATGACCTGATTACAACCAGAGAAACCATTCATCATAGACATTAATTCTGATCCGTTTACTCTCTACAACATAGGTTCCATATTGGGTAGACAATAGTTATCCTTTAATGAGCTGATGTTCAAATTCCTAAAGTCCACACAAAGCCTAATGTCACCATTTTTATTTCTCATAGGAACAAGATTCGAAACCCAAGAAGAATGCCTTATAGGCTTGATAATTCTAGCATCTCTCAGCTTCATCAATTCTTCTTCCATCTTGGGTGCCAAAGTAGGATTAATAGGCCTTTGTTTTTTCCAAAAAGGTTTAGCATCTTCTTTCAATGGAATAATATGTTGAAACAAATCTTCTCTATAAACCTTTAGGTCATCATATGACCATGCAAAAACATCCCTGAATTTTATCAATAAATCAACCAAAGATTTCTTTACCTTTTGAGATATATCCCTATCAATGTATACCTTCTTAGGTGCTTGATGTGTTCCAAGATTTATCTCCTCTAGATCAACATGATCTTCTCTTTTGATATTCTTTTGAACTCTATCCTAGTTATCAAGGACAGTCTCCAAGAAACCAAGTCCCTTAGGAACCTTCTTAGTTGTAAGCTGAATGACCTCATTGCCAAAGACAACCTCCCTTCCTTCTACTGATTCAACCAAGGCTGAACAATCACATTCTTGACCATGATAGTGATCTTCACAATTCATAAACTTCAAGATATGATTATCATCATCAAAAACTTGCCAATTTTCAATATTGTTTGGTATACTAGGCCTAGCATCAATTTCAACTTTAGAGATACCAGCAAATGTAATGTCATTGGGATTGATTGTACTATTGGCCAACAAGTCAGCCATCTTATTGTTGCTCCTATCCTTCCATTCAATATTGAAGGCATCAAAATGTTCAATCAAATCCCAAACTGTATTCCTATATTGTTTTAGCCTTTTGTTCTTGGAAGCATATACTAACCTGACTTGGGACACCACCAACTCAGAATCACCAACAACACTTAAGCACTTAATACCATGCTTTTGTGCCAACCTCAGTCCTAACAACAATGCCTCATATTCTACTATATTGTTGGTACAAAATAAATTCAATGTGAAAGAAAATTTGTAGGTGTTTCCATCAGGAGAAATAAGTAACATACCTAAACCTACTCCATCTTTGCAATTTGCACCATCAAAGTACATTACCCAAAAATTACACTTCACAAAATTAACACTCACCTCAAAAGAGATAGGTGACAAAATAGGTTCCTTCTCAAGTATAGGGATCTCTTCCCTAAAAGCATTAATATCAGTATCCACAAAATACGTAGTTTCATTGTCAATATTCCTTTCAATCATGTGGCATACTCTTGGCTCTCAATCAATCTTGAAAAATTTATCATCCATCTTCGAAGTGGCATAGGACAGATCACACTATAAACTTCCACCCATGGCAGCACTTCGTCTTCTAGATAGTGGCATCCCATAATGAGGAGGGACGTCCACCACCAAAAAAATTATTGTTAACTATTTCTTTGGATATGTTGCCAGCCTATATGGCATTGCATTGATAGTCCCAATAACAGGTACCTCCCTCTGATCCATTGCACAACATCTGCCTTGAACTGTATCAACTTTAAGGCCCAACTTCTCCATGATTTTGAAAGGCATGACAGTATTAGAGGCACCATTATCAATCATACCATTTCTCAACTTCATTCCATTCATAGGAACACTTAAAAAGAATGGATCAATGTTTTCAAGGCTGGCATTGACATAACTATCCAAATTTATAGGAGGAATTTTAGACACAATTCCCTGAGTAGCAACACCTTTCAAAGATTTATCCTAAGATCCATTGCATGCAACATCATTGTTATGAACATTATCTACCCATGAAATAGCTCTATCTTTGTGTTCAGGGATCCTCAACAATTCTGACAATGGAACCTTAACTGTAATTTGGGACAATACAGATAACATATCAATAGGAGCAGTGGAAGGAATCTCAATCTGCACTGCCTTATTATCCTTTTGCTTATTTGATACATTAGGTGAATTGGCCACCATCATTTTTTCAACCTTAGCCATTGTGTTAACTGGCTTCTCAATCTCACTACAAAATGTTTCAAATCCAACTCCCTTAGGCTCACAATTCTTTCCCTTTACATTCTTGAATTTCACCATGTGATCACCTTTTGATTTTTTCTCATTAGGCTTTCCGGAGTTGGTACTCTTCATAAACATTCTTTTAGCTTTCTCATTTGTATTCCTTGCCACCATCCCTCTATTTTTCACTTGGGCAATCATTTCTGTAGTAATCCTATCCATCTCTTTTCTAAAAGGTCTTCTTAAATTTACTGGCTCAGAAGAAGAGTTCATGTTACATGTCTTCTTATCAATGTCTTCACCATCAGAAAAAACCTCTTGATGAAAAAGGGCCCGATTTTGTCTCTTCACATTTACATCTACCTCTTAATCAAAATTAGAATCATCTTCATATCGTAGATATGAAGTAGCCATGTTGCATCCAACATCATCTTGATCTTCTTCTTGATCTATCTCTTCACTACCACAATCTTGATTTACATCCATAGAGTGTGCAACCACACAATGCTCTACAAAATGAGGGGACTGGCATGCAACACACCAAGGTATGTCCTCCATGAAATTTATTGAAGCTTTTTGTAGAGGTTCAAGGACACCTCTGTCATAGTTTCCTCTTGTAGCAGGGACAATAAGCTTGCCATCCTTTCATTGGGTGTTGTAGGGGTAGTTCTGCAATCTATTATGCTTATTGAAATTGTTGTTGAACTGAGGCCTTTCATTGGTAGGAGCACTGATGTTCCTATTTATAGTTTCCTTCAAATCCTTCAATGCATTGAGCACCTTATCCAATTTATCTTCTTCTTTCCTCCTAGTTCCAACATTCTTATCACTTTCCTTTTTGTATTTCTTGTCCCCAAACAACCTAGGGTCATCTCTCTTCCCACCCAACTTCCTTGATATTTTCATATTGTTCTCAATATTGACAACAATCCTAAAAGCATCTCTAAGAGTTCTTGGTTATTTTTCCCTCAACAAGTATCCCATCTTTCCATCAAATGCATTGAAGTATGTGGTCAGACAGACATTGTCATCTAACTACATAAGTTGGAACAACTTATGCATACCCTTCTGAAATCTCATGTTGAATTCAGCTACAGATTCATTCTGATTTTTCCTTATGGTATTGAATTCATTCAACATGAAACTAGCATTAGGCCTATCACCATACTACTCTTTAAAACATCTCTCAAAAGAATCCCAAGTATCAATACATTTATCAACAAGTCTCTTAAATAATTCTCTAGCATCCTCCATTAGAGATTGAACAAATAATTTCATGACTACATCCTCATGCTCTACCTCATAATCATTAAGCATATCAAAAAATAACCTAAGATGCTCCTCACAACTAATAGCATTATTACCAGAAAAATTCAGTACCTTATGTCTTATATCATTTGGAAAAGCATTCAGGTAGCCAGAAATCCCATCAAAACTAATTTTCCTATAGCCTTCTAGTTGCATAGGTCCTCTTTGAAAACTTCAACTAGTGTTAACCCTATGATCAACATTAGCATTTCCATTTACTTGTGCATTTGACTATTGTCCACGATCCACACCTATCCTAGCAAATGAAGAAGGAATTGACCTAGTAGCATTACTAAGTGGAATAGTAGTAGTCATAGTTGGCATACCTAGTTCAGTAGTAGATGGACCAAGAGCATTAGCTGATGAAGCCTTCAAGAATTGGATCTTTCTTCTCTTTTATGCAATGGAAGCTTCAATTTCAGCCCTCTCTAGTTATCTTGCAAGGTCCTCATGTTCTTTTCTTCTTCTTTCTATCTTTGTGTCCTTATTTGAATTGGGTGGTGGGACCCTTGGTATTGTCAATGATCTTCTTGTTTGATTTCCCACCATCTTTTGCTTTCCTTTCTCACTAGTAGCAACAGTAGGCCTAGTGATCTCATGCCCATCTTTATCTTTAGGGGGGGAAGAATAGCTTTGCACTTGTCTAACTAGAGGGCCTTCCTTATCAAATTCTTGATCTTGCAATAAGCACTCTTGCTCACTTCTCAAAGCTTCAAGATCACCAAAAAAATCATGTTGCAAAGTTTTAGGAATAGAAGCAAGCATCTTGTTTCTCTCCTTCATTTCATTAATCTCTCTAAGGAGAGACTACCTTTCTATTAAAACATTCACCTTCTCAGCCTCTCTCTCCTCCTGTAACCTCTTATGTATTGCATCCTACTCTGCCAACTGTAACCTTAGTAAATTTAAATCATCTGGGTCTACCATAATGTCATCAGAACCTGATGACACATCCATATCAGTAAGATTTTGATATGGGAATGGGACTTGCCTTGGCATCATGGGTTCTCTTCTAAAATTATCTTCATAAAGATCTAAATCAATCTCCAAACCCATCTCTCTAGCTTGTCCATCATGACCTATAGGCAATGGACCCTTGTCTTGAAATAAAGCCTCTAGGGTATTATAAAATCTATCTTCAGAGTGACCACCATTTGATCTAGAAACTCTATCTTGTGAACCTTCCTCACTTGAGGAAACATGTGGTGCTCTACCTCTGGTATTTCTTTGTTCTCTCATTGGAGCACTAGTAGACTCTCCATTCCTTCTAAATTAACTCTTCTTCTCCTGTCTATGCAATTGTTCCAGAGTGACCTCCAGATTCTTTCTGACAAAGGACCTAGTATTCCTCCTCTTGTCCATGATTTATAGATTATAGCACTGATTCAAACCTCTTGAGTCACCACCCACCTAGATGGGAAATCTTTCCACTGAATACAATAGGAAAACAAGAGTCCACTTTGAAAACCTTATCTCTAGACTCTCCCCAGAAGAGTCACCATTTTGTTGGGAGTTCCCTTTGATCTTCAAACTTGAGATTTATAGTTTGATGGATAACTTAAATAATACTTTGAATCTATCACCACTCCAAAGTCTACAAGGAAGATGGCCAATTAACAAGGATCAAAAGAGATCCTCCTACACTTTGAGCCTTAATGCTCAGATGGGTGTAGCCTTGAGTCACTTCTCCAAAGGAGTCTCAAAATGATCTAAAATGATACTCTTTACTAATTGATTGAAGATTTTATCATTTGAATGTGTGTGTGTGATTGATGATGATGGTGGACTGCCTCTAGAGAAAGAATCAGTGCCTTAACTAGAGCATAGATTCATCTAATAGTATATATCAACCAGAGACCTTAACTCAAACTTAATTGAATCAAGGATAAGTGCTTTGCCTATTACTCCTCTCCCTCAAATACAAGGACATCAGATTCTTACTTGGTTCTAAACTCACTGAACCCACCTAAAAGACTTTAATCCTAACTTTGTTAGGAACTTAGAGATGACTTCACAATAGTCTTTGTTTACCATATGCTAATACACTTTGTGACACTAACATATATGAGCTTAGAACCGAAATAAGAAGACATACAAAAATGCAAGATTGGAACTCAATAGCATTCTCATTAATATACTCAGAATAAATATACAATCATAAAAACACAAAGATCAAAAAAATACCCAAAATCTAGCTCCTCTATCAATATAATACCATCAACAATCAGGGACCAAAAGAAAGTTTGGGAACCCTTACAAAATGAAAAATCCTACAATATATACCCCCTAGTCATCTTGGAAACCCAACATAGGTTGCAACAAGCTATGGATGACTAGGGTTAGGGTTTCAACCACCCAACCAACTGGAAACGGTCACAAATTAATTGTAGGGGAAGAAAACTAGATGACCATGACTGAGGAAGATTTGCACTCAAGATAGATCTCTGGGAAAGAACTGAAAATCATGAAAATTTGAAAATGTCAACCCTTTGTGGCCACCTACAACATGCCTCGAGCACAAATCCGCATAGTACAGACCCTACAAATGAACACAGCACACCCTGGACCACACTACAATGGCAAACAGATCATCTCTTACCAGATCCAGTCACTTCTGCATTCAATTTTAGTCCTTCTGGTGGCAGGAAAAACTGTCAGGAATTCAAATTTGAAAAACAATGGCTACATTATGGTGCTTGCAGTGAATCTATGGTCAAAATTTGAATCTCGATCAACTTTAAGTCATGACCATCCGATCTCTCCTTTTCACAGTCCTTTATGAATTAACTTTTAAAAGGAATCCTAGTTTACTTTTAGCAACCATGCAACAAGGCATTTCCCTATTCAAAGAAAGAAAATCTTAACCACCTTTTAACCCCATGAACTGGTGAACAAAGGAAGATATTTCACCTCAGTCTCTTCTCAGCAAACTAGTGACTGAAGGATACCTCCAAGTTAGAGAATACTTTATGCTTTCAACAAATTATTTAGTTATTACATGAACACTTGTTCGCTAAGTCGCTAAGCCTTTTGGAACATTACCACCTTATTCTATGAATGAGTGAATAGAGGAAAACCTAACTTATCTCAGCTACATCTGGCGAACAAGCGACTGAAGGGTAGTTGGCCATTCATGGAAAACTTTATACTATCGCTAGATATTTTAGTGATCACACGAACACTTGTTCACTAGACCACCAGCTCTTTTAGAACATTTTTCTTTTACTACGCGAATGAGTGAACCCTTTGTTATATATTGGAACCGCTAAAAGATTGAAGAAACTTAACTGGGCCTGCATCAGGAAGATCAATGGTTGTCTTAAGATCATATATGTTAGAGAAAACCTATCAAATTACATGTCAACCATTGATCTTCTGTCACTATCAAAACCACTGACCCTCAAAAAATCTAGCCCCACTGAAACAATATCTAGTCACACAATGTGGACCAGTAAAAAACCTCCAAATTAGCACACCTGGCATGTGGACCCACCACACTTCAACCCATCTAAAAAAGGTAGAATCGACGGTTGACACATGATCTTAAGCCTCTGACACATCTCATAAGAGCATGCATGCATCCTTGATTTTTTGAGAATGTCAGGACCCTAAGATGCATCTAGAAACCAAGTCCCACTGACAACTACCAACATGTTAATACATGGACCAATCACAAACCACCAACTATGACTATGTGTTACCTTGGACCCGCTAATCCTTTACAAGATTCAACGACTGTCATTATGCCGCTAGGTTAAAAGTCGAGCATGTCATCTTGGTAGAATAATGACAACCACAAGATTAGACGGATCTTTAATATGCTTGGATGCCAAGAGAACTGGTCCCACTGACAATATACTAAGTCATTAATATGTGGGCCAATGAGAGACTATCAATCGTGCACACCTATTGGAAGGTCTCACTTCTATGAAACACTGTGTCATCAGGAAAGATCAACGATCGGTGTAAGATCTCAAGCTTCTGACAAAGTCTATGAGAAATTACGCTAACCGTCAGATGGAGATGTTGTCAAAAGATCGGGCCCAAAAAATAACATGAACATGCGACCAAAGAAAAGGAAACTGTAATGCCAAGTCGCAAACAGTTAAGAGATAAGCCGCTAGGAATAGGAGAATATGCGAACACAGTGTTCACCCAATCACCAAGGGGAAAGATAAACTATCGAGAAACCAAGCAAACCAGTGAAAAATGAGTAATCACCAATTCATAGAATGAAAAGATGTGACCACTAGGCAACACGTGAACAAGCAACAAGTAGGTAATAGCCAGTTCGCTGAAATAAAAGACAAACCGTCTGAGGATTAAACAAATACGCGACCAATGGGGAAAGGAAATGTGCACATGTAAATTAGGACTTTAAGTGGCCAGAATAAAGGTCACTTAAAATAAGAATAGGATCAGGGTAAAACAAAGGGCTTTTGAATACAACGACTAGTTTTTTGAATATTCTACTTAGGCTTTCATAACTAGGGACATAAAAATGACTATAGGGACCAGAAGAAACATGCTAAGGCCATGAAATTTTGCAAGGAATGACCAAATAAAAGAAAGAAAACCATGGAAATTCTTTCAAGTACTAATAGTGGCTCTATCTAAGGATATGTGGCTCTTGCAGACATATCAAGGACTTAGAATCACTAGTTAAAGAAGACCACCTACTGGACAAAATTTCAAATAACTAAGAGCCATAGGGAAAAACCCTAGGAATAGGACAAAACAGGACAGGGGCAAGCAACTATTTATAGAATTTACAATATATACAGACCTAACTACTATTCATGGAAAATAGAATACTTCAATTGAAATATTTCTTCAAGAATTGTCCATGAACTGGCAATTCCTGAACTTCACCATTTAATTCCTTTACAATGTATGAATCTTGGCCCCATTTTTCATGAATTAGATATGGCCCTAGCTAGATGGGATCAAACTTACCATGATTTCCTTTATCCTCCAATCTAGCATTCCAAATTAATACCAAATCACCAGGCTCAAACCATTTGTCAACAGTTTTCTTGTCATATAGATTCTTAACCTGCAACTACAATCTGGCATTCCTTGCAACTGACTCTCTTCTCATCTCATCCAACCTAATGAGGTCCTCAATTCTTAATTGTATCTCATCATCTATGTCATCATCATATAACTGAACAAATTTATACATTTCCAATAAATTATTTTGAGGCATTCTTGCATGTATTCCATATCGATTTCCCTCTTCACAGTGACCCTATTAGCCCATAGAGCTAATGGCATCATTGAATTCCATGCCCTCTTATTCTTTTCAAGAATCCTCTTTAAGATCTTAATCAAACACTTATTAGTAGATTCTACCTAACCATTTCCTTGTGGATGATAAGGTGAGGAATTAGAAAAATGAATTACTAAACCTTTGCAAAATTCCTTAAATTTAGTAGACCTAAAGCACATTGCATTATCACTTACTATTCTCTCAGGGCAACCAAACCTTGTAACAATATTATTCATCAAAAAATCAATTACCACCTTACTAGTTGTTTTTCTTGTAGGTATAGCCTCTACCCATTTTGTAAAGTAATCAGTGGCAACTAAAATCCATGAGTGTCCTCCACTAGACTTGTTGGGTATCTCCCCTATGAAATCAATTCCCCACTATTGGAAAGGAGCCTGAACTTCTACTAGTTTTAATGGCACATTACCTAAAAATTTTAGCTTACCAGAGAACCTTTGACAAGCATCACACCTCCTTACCAAACTCTCTGCATCCTTGAAGATTGTAAGCCACCAGAATCCTACTCTCAAGACCTTTTGAGTAGTTGTTTTACCCATATAATGTCCACCACAAACTCCCTCATGCATTTCCTTCAACAATACTTCAGCCTAACTCTCATCAACACACTTCAAAAGTAGGCAATCTAAATTCTTTCTATACAATTTACATTTCACAATTACATACTTGATGGATTGTAATTTTAATATCCTCCTCTGATTATCATTCATCCCATCTAGACATCTCATGTTCCTTAAGTAATAGATGATATCCTAATACCAGATACAATCATCCATATCACATGTATAATCAATTTCAGAGTCATTTACCTGATTTGCATCAACATTAGATGGAGCCATCAATTTTGCCAATCCTTGGCCTCTAACCAACTTAGTAATCTAGACATCAACATTGAATTCTTGGATCCTATTGATCCATCTGCATCTTTTTCCAAATACCTCTTGCTGTGAGAAAATATCCTTCACAGCTGCACTTGGCACAAAAGCAATCACAACTACCCCCATCAAGAAACACCTAAAAGCCTTGACTGCCTTCACAAGTGCATAAGCATTTTTCTCATTTATGTCATACTTCAATTCTGTAGCCTGCAAAGATTTACTAAAAAATGCAATAGGCTACTCAAAACCATCCTTATTCTTTTGTAACAAAACTACACCAATAGTGTGAAAAGATGCAAAGGAAAAGATGTGCATTGGGACACTATAATCAGATGCATTAAGCACTGGTGCATCTTTGATAGCCTGCTTCATATTTTTGAAAGGCTCATCAGGCTCATCCTCCCAATCGATTGTAGATCCCTTCTTCAACATCTTAGAAATAGGTCTAGTAACCTTTGCAAAATTTGTCACAAACCTCCTTAAGAAATTGACCTAACCAAAGAAGGACTGAATCCCTTTAACATTCTTTGGTCTCTAAATTTTATCAATGGCTACTACCCTCTCAGGGTCAATTCTCACTCCTTACTTCCCAACTAAGTGGCCAAGCAACTTACCTTCGATGACACCAAAAGCACATTTCCTTGGGTTTAATGAAATGCCAAATTCTAAGGCCCTCACAAATATTTTTTGTAAATGAATATAGTGGTCTTCTTTCTTCTTGGAATAGGCATTTAAATCATCTTGATATACAACAAGGAAATCATTTATGAAATCTGAAAAGGCAACATCCATTGCCCTCTAAAAAGTGGCACCAGCATTTGTGAGACCAAAAGGCATTCTCATATAAACATATGTCCCCCAAGGTGTTCTTAAAGCTTTCTTGAACTATTATAATTCCTTTACAATGACCTTATTGTAACTAGAGAAACCATCCATCATAGACATCAATTATGATCTGGTTACTCTCTGCAACATAGCTTCCATATTGGGTAGACAATAGTTATCCTTTAATGAGCTGATGTTCAAATTCCTGAAGTCCACACAAAGCCTGATGTCACCATTTTTCTTTCTCATAGGAACAAGATTCAAAACCCAAGAAGAATGCCTTATAGGCTTGATAATTCTAGCATCTCTTAGCTTCATCAATTCTTCTTGCATCTTGGGTGCCAAGGTAGGATTAATAGGCCTCTTTTTTTTCTGGAAAGGTTTAGCATCTTCTTTCAATGGAATAATATGCTGAAACAAATCTTCTCTATAAACCTTTAGGTCATTATATGACTATGCAAAAACATGCCTAAATTTTCTCAATAAATCAACCAAAGATTTCTTTACCTTTTGAGATATATCTCTACCAATGTATACTTCCTTAGGTGCTTCATGTGTTCCAAGATTTATCTCCTCTAGATGAGAATGATCTTCTCTTTTGATATTCTTTTGAACTCTATACTGGTTATCAAAGACAATCTGCAAAACAACAAGTCCCTTAGGAACCTTTTTAGTTCTAAGCTAAATGACCTCATTACTAAAGACAACCTCCCTTCCTTCTACTAATTCAACCAAGGCTGAACAATCAAATTCCTAACCATGATAGTGATCTTCACAATTCATAAACTTCAAGATATCATTATCATCATCAAAAACTTGGCAATTTTCAATATTGTCTGGTATACTAGGCCTAGCCTGAATTTCAACTTTAGAGATACTACCAAATGTAATGTCATTGGGATTGATTGCAATATTGCCCAATAAGTCAGCCATCCTAATGTTGCTCCTATCCTTCCATTCAATATTGAAGGCATCAAAATGTTCAATCAAATCCCAAACTGCATTCCCATATTGTTTTAGCCTTTTGTTCTTGGAATCATATACTGACCTGACTTGGGACACCACCAACTCAGAATCACCAACAACACTTAAGCACTTAATGCCATGCTTTTGTGCCAACCTTAGTCCTAATAACAATGCCTCATATTCTGCTATATTGTTGGTACAAAATAAATTCAATGTGAAAGAAAATTTGTAGGTGTTTCCATCAGGAGAAATAAGTAAAATACCTTCTCCTGCTCCATCTTTGCAATTTGCACCATCAAAGTACATTACCCACAAATTACCCTTCACAAAATTAACACTCACCTCAATAGAGATAGGTGACAAAATAGGTTCCTTCTCAAGTACAAGGATCTCTGTCCTGAAAGCATTAATATCAGTATCCACAAAACATGTAGTTTCATTGTTAATATTCCTTTCAATCATGTGGCATACTCTTGGCTCTCGATCAATCTTGACAATCTAATCATCAATCTAGAAAGTGGCATAGGATAGATCACACTGTAAACTTCCACCCATGGCAGCACTCCATCTTCTAGATAGCAGCATCCCATAATGAGGAGGGATGTCCACCACCAAAACACTCATTGTTAACTCTTTCTCTGGATATGCTGCTAGTCTATATGGCATTGCATTGATAGTCCCAATAACTGGTACCTCACTCTGATCCATTGCACAACATCTACCTTGAACTGTATCAACTTTAAGGCCCAACTTCTCCATGATTTTGAAAGGCATGACAGTATTAGAGAAACCACTATCAATCATACAATTTCTCAACTTCATTCCATTCACAAGAACACTTAAAAAGAATGGATCAATGTTTTCAAGGCTGGCACTGACAGAACTGTCCAAATATATAGGAGAAATTTGAGACACAATTCCCTGAGTAGCAACACCTTTCAAAGCTTTATCCTGAGATCCATTGCATGCAACAACATTGTTATGAACATTATCTACCCATGCAATAGCTCTATCTTTGTGTTCAGCAATCCTCAACAATTCTGACAATGGAACCTTAACTATAATTTGGGACAATATAGATAACATATCAACAAGAGTAGTGGAAGGAATCTCAATCCGCACTACCTTATTATCCTTTTTCTTATCCGATACATTAGGTGTATTGGCCACCCTCATTTTTTCAACCTTAGCCATTTTGTTAACTGGCTTCTCAATCTCACTAGAAAAATTTTCAACTGCAACTCCCTTAGGCTCACAATTCTTTCCTTTTACATTCTTGAATTTCACCATGTGATCACCTTTTGATTTGTTCTCATTAGGCTCTCCAGAGTTGGTACTCTTCATAAACATTCCTACAGCTTTCTCATTTGTATTCCTTGCCACCATGCCTCTAGTTTGCACTTGGGCAATCATTTCTATAGTAATCCTATCCATCTCTTCTCTAGAAGGTCTTCTTAAATTTACTGGCTCAGAAGAAGAGTTCATGTTACATGTCTTCTTATCAATGTCTTCACCATCAGAAAAAACCTCTTGATGAAAAAGGGCTTGATTTTGTCTCTTCATATTTACATCTGCCTCTTCATCAAAATCAGATTCATCTTCATATCCTAGATATGAAGTAGCCATGTTGCATCTGACATCAACTTGATCTTCTTCTTGATCTATCTCTTCACTACCATAATCTTAATTTGCAGCCATAGAGTGTGCAATCACACAATTCTCTGCAAAATGAGGGGACTAGCATGCAACACACCAAGGTATGTCCTCCATGACATTTATTGAAGCTTTTTGTAGAGGGTCAGGGACACCTCTACCATTGTTTCCTCTTGTAGCAGGGACAATAGGCTTTCCATCCTTCCATTGGGCATTGTAGGGGTAGTTCTATAATCTATTTTGCTTATTGAAATTGTTGTTGAACTAAGGCCTTTCATTGGTAGGAGCATTGATGTTCCTATTTGTAAGTGCCTTCAAATCCTTCAATGCATTGAGCACCTTATCTAATTTATCTTCTTCTTGCCTCCTAGTTCCAACATTCTTATCACTTTCCTTTTTGTATTTCTTGTCTCCAAACAACCTACAGTCATCTCTCTTCCCACCCAACTTCCCTGATATTTTCATATTGTTCTCAATATTGACAGCAATCATAAAAGCATCTCTAAGAGTTCTTGGTTCTTTTTCACTCAACAAGTATCCCATCTTTCCATCAAATGCATTGAAGTATGTGGTTAGACAGACATTGTCATCTAACCACATAACTTGGAACAACTTATGCATACCCTTCTGAAATCTCATGTTGAATTCAGCTGCAGATTCATTCTGATTTTTCCTTATGGTATTGAATTCATTCAACATGAAACTAGTATTAGGCCTATCACCATACTACTCTTTAAAACATCTCTCAAAAGAATCCCAAGTATCAATACATTTATCAGGAAGTCTCTTAAACCAATCTCTAGCATCCTCCATTAGAGATTGAACAAATAATTTCATGAGTACATCCTCATGCTCTACATCATAATCATTAAGCATATCAATAAATAACCTAAGATGCTCCTCACAACTAATAGCATTATTACTAGAAAACTTAGGTACCTTATCTCTTATATCATTTGGAAAAGCATTCGGGTAGCTAGGAATCCCATCAAAACTAATTTTCCTATAGCCTTCTAGCTGCATAGGTCTTCTTTGAAAACTTGAACTAGTGTTAACCCTAGGATCAACATTAGCATTTCCATCAACTTATGCATTTGACTATTGTCCAAGATCAGCACCTATCCTAGTAGATGAAGAAGGAATTTAACTAGTAGCATTACTAAGTGGAATAGTAGTAGTCATAGATGGCATACCTAGTTCAATAATAGATGGACCAAGAGAATTAGCTGATGAAGCCTTCAAGAACTGGAAGGTCCTCATCTGCTTTTCTTCTTCTTTCTATCTTTGTGTCCTTATTTGAATTGGGTGGTGGGACCCTTGGTATTGTCAATGATCTACTTGTTTGATGTCCCACCATCTTTTGCTTTCTTTCTCACCAGTGGCAACAACAGGTCTAGTGATCTCATGACCATCTTTATCTATAGGGAGGGAAGCATAACTTTGCACTTGTCTAACTAGAGGGCCTTCCTTATCAAATTATTGATCTTGTAGTAAGCACTCTTGCTCACTTCTCAAAGCTTCAAGATCACCAGAAACATCATGTTGCAAAGTTTTAGGAGCAGAAGCAAGCATCTTGTTTCTCTCCTTCATTTCATTAATCTTTCTAAGGAGAGACTTCCTTTCTATTAAAGCATTCACCTCCTCAGCCTCTCTCTGCTCCTATAACCTCTTATGTATGGCATCTTGCTCTACCAACTATAATCTTAGTGCATTTAAATCATCTAGGTCTACCATAATGTCATCAAAACCTGATGACACATCCATATTAGTAAGATTTTGATATGGGAAATAAATTTGCCTAGGCCTCATGGGTTCTCTTCTAAAATTATCTTCATCAAGATCTAAATCAATCTCCAAACCCATCTCTCTAGCTTGTCCATCCTTACCTGTAGGCAATGGACCCTTGTCTTGAAATACAACCTCTGGGGTATCATAAAATCTATCTTCAGAGAGACCACCATCTGATCTAGAAAATCTATCTTGTGAGCCTTCCTCACTTGAGTAAACATGTGGTGCTCTACCTCTGGTGTTTCCTTTTTCTCTCATTGGAGCACTAGTAGACTCACCATTCCTTCTAATCCAACTCTTCTTCTCCTATCTAGGAAATTTTCCAGAGTGACCTCTAGATTCTTTCTGACAAAGGAGCTAGTATTCCTCCTCTTGTCGATGATTTATAGCTTATAGCACTAGTTTAAACCTCTTGAGTCACCACCCACCTAGATGGGAAATCTTTCCACTGATTAAAAGAGGAAAACATGAGTGCACTTTGAAAACCACTCCAAAGTCTACAAGGAAGAGGGCCAATTAACAAGGTGTTAGTGTTTGAACCTGCAGATTAATCAAATACTCAAATAATCCCAATGGCTGTAACCTAGCAAGTTACAAACTACTAAGGTATTAAGGTTAAAACCTTCTTCACTTTGAGTAATACATACTCAGGCGGGTGTACCTCTATCAATTCGATGTTTAGCTGAGCTCTGAATTGAGAATTAGCTCCTTCACTGCTCTGTTACTGCCTTCAAAATCCAAATCAATAAGTTACTAAAACTCTGAGTATAGCCCAAATCATCCTGATACACAACATCATGATATAGACTATAAAAACAGCAACACGATACAATGGCTTAAGGATATTCATCCTTCTTCCTTTTAGAGTTAAACTCAGGGAAGGGTTAACCTCGTTTATTGCTTCTACAAAGCACTGAAATACATATTTATGAACTTGTCATAATATGACTCAAGTCTGGAAATTATGCATATGAAGTAAAATTTTAATCAATGATATATCTAGATGGTAAATGACTGTAAGTGGATCTAAAACTAGTCCCTTATCCGCTGGGCATCAGAGTTGAACTCTACCTTCACATATATCTATTAAAGAGAATACAATGAAACTCCAATAACATGCCTAACATATCATTGTTTCCATTCCTACACCTGTCATCAAATCCACATATAGATATTCAATTCCCAGAGACCTCCCCTAAGATTTTACTCTTTCCTTGAAAGATACTTAAGCTCAACCCCTACATTCACCTTGTGAAAGATGTATTTAAACTGTCTTACAATTTAAATGCATAAGGAAACTAAAACATTCCACATGTAAAGACAATCAGATTGTAATAACAGAACTCCAGTGTATTTGTATTAATTGATAAAATGCATCAGGTTCTATATTTCAGACCTCTCCTTTACAAAATATTTTCCAACCTCGATCAACAATAGGAACAGACTATTTATACTAATCAACCATCCTGGAATCCTCGAAAGGATGCAACAAGCTTTGGATGGCTGATAGAAAATTGCGCTAGAAAACAAAAGAAAATACAAAAAGAAAGATATTTAATAAAGACAGCAAGGCGTATTTTCGGTTCTGAACAACTTCCGCAGCTGGCACCTTTGTTTGTAGATATTTTCAGAGCAGTTACCAAGTTTGTCATATGAATGATGACCGCCATTACAGGCTAACTTACATCATTCTCTGTTTGAACACGCTCTCCCTCAAATTCTAGATCAGGTGCCAAGTGCGATCTATTCTTCTTCCTCCTCCGTCAGCTGGATGACCGGTTTCTTCTTCTTCTTTGTGATTAGCTTTTCCCAAGCTGCCACATCATCATCAGATGGCCAATTGTAGCTCTGCAGCTCCTGTAACAAGTTGACTTGCTGTTCCCATGTAGAATCAGTTACATTTTTAACTTCTGATATAAACTTGATACAATCACTTTCAACTTTGAATAAACTATCAATTATATTGTTAGTTCCTTCTACGTCCAAAGCCTTATTTTCTTTTAGGAAGGCATCTTGATTGATGACCAACTGACCCATTGACAGCTTCCAACCTTCCAGCTTAACCACATTTCCATTGTCATCATATACCGGGGGCAGATACTTGCTATAATCTTTATCAAACATGGCTAACTTAGCCTTTATTTGGTTTGATTTTCCTTTAAAAAACTTTGATGCTGCACTTATTAAGCCAATCCTTTCAAACACTTCAGTTACTACGTTTGGGATATCAGGCCTATGTTCTTGTAAACTGTCAAGCTTATCAAACAATAAATTCCTCCCAGACCAAATACTATAGAGTGGTTCCAAGGTGGCTAAATAGTCATTCACCTTTTGATTGGTCTGATGTAACAGGCTGACTGATTTATGAACTGCATCCATCCTGTCCTTTATTTTGTCCTGCCTGTACTGCACTATTTTGGCTATAGTGTCCAGGGATGCATCCAATTTCACCTTTTCCAAGTCTTCAGCAGGTCCCTCAATTGCCTCCAAATTTACCTGAACAGGTACCTCAACTTGCAAGGGAGGAGGAGGAATTATTTTTGAGGCTTCCTCAAGTTTGACATTTATTTCTGCCAGCTCATCTTCCAACTGTTTGATCCTCATCATTTTCAGATCTCTGTCCTTGGCTACCATGCTTGAACTCTCAAACAATTTGGCATATCTTTCTGACAGCTGAGCTATCTTGGCTTCATTCAGATTAGCCCAATGAGTTACTGCCTTGGAGACTTCAAGGTCTGTCATATTTTGTACAGTCCATATAATTTTATTCCCCTCCATCTTATCCTCTATACTCAATAGGGATGGCTTTTGAGTTTTGGGAGCCATGGACCACATTGCAACAGCCTGGGACTTAGGGTCATAGCCACTTCCTCTAATCATGTCACCAATGTGAACTTCATATGATAGGCTACCCTCTGGTTGCTTTCTCAGTTGATCAATGAGGAATGCAGAAGTCAGATCCCATCCTGGGGTTAACAACATTCCACTTGATTTAACCAAATCTCTGGCTTCGTCCACTGTGATGGGATCAAGGCTAGGATCATATGAAGCAAGAGCTCTCAAAGTTTCTTCACTTGGCTCCATACCTTCAGGCAGAGCTTTCTTCACTTCTTGCTGCTTGTTCCAAATGAGAAAACTCTTGAACTCATTAGTCTTAATGAACTGATCATCACTCAAGAATTCTTCTTGATAGACCTCTCTGATATCCTTCTCTAACCATAAGGACTTTTCTCTGTCTTCTTGCTCAATGGCTATCTTCTTGCCTGCTCTTATTGCTTTCCTCAATTGATGATGATATGGCCTATCACTTGGTACAAGAGCAGATGCTCTGTCAATTTCCCTTCTTTGTCTCACATGCCTTGAAGGTTCACCTTCCTCAAGCCTCTGTCTCTTCAATGGTGGCTCTGAGATATCCTGCATTTCTGGTTGATCTTGAGTGAGATCAACAACTGGTGGTCTCTCAACCTGTGGAGGACTATCTTCTTCTTGTGACTCATCAGTGAATTCTTCCTCATCAGAAGATGAATAATCTTTCTTCTTCTTCTTCTCTGGCTCATTCTGATCAATCAAGCCTTCCAATTGATTTTCCAAGGTGTCATACTTTTCAATCATCCCATCAATCCTCTTCAAATAAGGAAGATCAGGGAAAAAACCCTCAAAAGGAATCTGAGATGCCTTCAACTGGTTGGACAAATCTACTAAATCAAAGAATCTGTACCATCTCCTTTTAACTTCATCTTCATCTAAGATGTTTCTGATCACATCTTCTTCATCCAAACCATCATGCTCTTTGATCACACCAATGTTTGGGATGTAAGTCATCCTGGCAGTCTTGATGAAATCCTCAGGATCTATGTGCCTACAAGCACCAGTAACCATTTTGAATTGTTGTAGCCATGCACTGATTTGAGGAAAAGCCCTCTTTCCTATCAGGAAATCACCTACCTTGAATTGCCTAGGTGTGAATGTACCCTTTCTGTGAGGGGTCAGGAGCTCTTTATCTGTACACATAAGCTGCCAAACAAATTCCAAACAAGCCAACCTCGGAGGCACATACTTTGGTAATAAATGTGGGGGTTGGGGACAGCCATAAACTCTGATAATTGTGGAATTATCTCCCAAGTAGAAATCACCCCAATTGTGATTTCCATCCCACTTATCCACATACTGCAATGGTCTTAAAAGCCTGAGGACTCTAGGAGATAACCTAGTGACATTGATACCTAGCATCCTGATAATTGGATAAACAATGAAATTCTAAAAAACACAAAAATCTGCCTCATTAGATGTAGAATTCCATATTCTCACCCACAACTGCACTGGGTTGTGCTGATCCTTGAAATTGAATCTTGGTTTTAGCATGTTTGCATCAAAACTGTTGATGTTGAAAAACAGAATCAAATGCATTAATAGAGAATAATGCATGAACTCAATAGGGCTTTTACTTTCTTGGACAGACATTAGCCCCTGATGCATCCTATCGATCACATACTGGATGTAATCATAGTCAGTGTTTAACAAAGGATTTTGAATATCCAGGATGATCATCAGCAAGTCAGCTGGTAAAAATTCTGCACTCCCATCCATTCCCAAAACTCTACATAATGCATAACAAGTATATCTCATATAATGATGGAGGAATTTGAACTGGTATGGGGCATTCATGTTAGCAGGAAGGGGGGCTATATATTTGTCCTATTTTGGCATATGCTTAACCAATTGGTCTTTTACTGACCCTACATTGCTTCTGTATCTTGCCTTTTCTTTGTTCAAATCAATCTCAGTGGAAAAGGACGTGTAAAGACCAAAAGCTTTCATAAAAGATCCCCTATCAAGAGTAACTAAGGGTGATTGGTCTTCTTTTCTGATTGTCCTTGAGATAGGGTCATATCTTCTGGCTAGGGCAACAATTAAATCAATATCTAGGAAAACGTCAGGGACAACCATTTTTCCTAGTCCTAGCACCCAACCATTACATACAGGAACATGCTTATTTCTATTGCCGTAAAAGAAATTGAAAATGGTGTAACCTGTGAATTCCGGAGTGATTGGGTCTCTACATCGTTCCAAAAGATCTTGAAACACGTCATCAGCAGCCCTCTTGTTCTGACTGGAGCCCGGCAACAGTTTTAGGAATTCATCTGAAAAATTAGGCTTATTCTTGTCCTCACTAGCTTTGGACTTGGCCTCACCACTGGAATACGCTGCACTCTTCTCAGGTTGACTCATCTTTGCTACAGGAACACCTTCAATTCTCTGTATCTCAAATGCTTTTATGCTCGGAAATGCTCTGGACAGACAGAAACTCTCAATGACTGAAACTTGAACAAATAACAACGAGCTTCAACTTATTTATCGATATGAATCCAAGGTGTGCAACTACCACAGTTAATGCAAATCTCCTTAATGGATCCCAAATTCAATTTCATGTACCCCCAGATTTCAAATTTCGAGCTCGCCATGTCCGGATGTTGACAGATAGATTAAACTACTTGAAAACAAGGTGAAGAGGGAATGATCAGGATTCTGTACTTTTAAACTGTTTGTGTCATGCAATCTTTCTTCTTGAAGCTGATTTGATGGCTTACTGGTTTTATGTCCATATCGACAAAGTACTTTATCTATGTGGCAACGGTCCTTTTTCTTTTTCCTTTATGACCCTTTTCATCTGAGCTCATTTAGCGAACCAGCGACTAATGGCTTCTCTTAATCGCTGAATAGAATGCTAACCCTAGCTATCAACCGGAGAACTGGCGACCACTGGCTTCGCTAGTTCTCTGAATCTTTGTTTGACCCTGGTTCACATCTGGAGAACTAGCGACTATTAGCTTCGCGGGTTCTCAGAATCCTATCCTTAACCATCCAAGCATTTCGCGAATCAGCGAACAAAGGGTTCCCACTTACACGGTTAACCTGCAATTACCATTTGGCGAACTAGCGAACAAAACCATCTCCCATTCTCTTAATGTTATGACTGACGGTCAATTTTCCTGGAGATCTAGCGAACAAAGGGTTCGCGCATTCGCTGAAAGATATACTTAACCGCTTGACTGTCTAGAGAACTGGCGAACACTGGCTTCACTGAGTCGCTAAATCATTTAACTTAATCATCACTTTATACCAGGATTCCAGATTGACCGTTGATCTTCATCAATCAATGGCTATCGCTAGTTCTCTGAATAACAAAACCCTTGACCATTTTATTCCGAGAATCAGCGAACAAAGCCATTCGCTAGTTCTCCAAATACTCTATATCAGTGACAATTTCATTTCGAGAATAAGCGACTGAAGCCTTACAACTTATCATCCATTGATTCTCTTATTCGCCAGATTGCTTTAACCTTTACCTTTTTATTAAGAGAACTAGTGACCAAAGGCTTCGCTGAATCACTGAATGGTTTAGCATATCACCGACTTATTCCGAGAATTAGTGAACAAAGAAAACTTATCTCCGCTGAAATCCTTTTAGGCAAACCATCAGAACCGCCAAATTTAGAGGATAGCATTATTTTCATTTAGTCGCTCATTCGCCAGATCAAATATGCAGGACCCACAGATATCTTGAGATTAAAACAGGGCCGTTGATCTTGAAAGCAATCAACGGTATTCGCTAATTCTCTAGTTGAAACAACCCTTGACCGCCAGATTCTGAGAACAAGCGAACATAGTGTTCGCTGAGTCACTGGATTATTTCAAAAGACCGCCAGATATTGCGAGAACTGGAGATAACCATCATTCGCTAGTTCTCGGAAAAGAAAATGAAACCACCGAAACACTTGGAGACTTAGCGAACAAAGGGTTAGATGCTTGGCTTTAATGCATTCGCCAATTCGCTGGATGTTTGGGATAACCACTGGAGGATCTAGAGAACTGGCGACTGATATTAATAATGAACATGAACATGACTCATTCACTGAATCGCTAAGTGGTCTTGACCTTTGATAATACATTTCCCGATTCAGTGAACACTAAGGGCAAATACGCATGTGCACAAATAGAAACTTAAGTGATTTAAAGGTAACCAGAAAAAGAAACAAGAAGGCCACATGAAGTTTGGAAACGAAAGGAAACATTTTGGAAGACAAAACCTAGGGTAAGGGTTTTCCTGAACATGTCAAAACCATTTTCACGACACTTTACAAACCCTAGTCCAGGAAAAACACTCGCATGGAGACCTAAACCATGAATTTGACTTCAAACCTCGAAAAATTTTAGGATACCCAACACAAGGATCAAAAGAGATCCTCCTACACTTTGAGCCTTAATGCTCAGGTGGGTGTACCCTTGACTCACTTCTCCAAAGGAGTCTCAAAATGATCTAAAAATATACTCTTTGCTAATTAATTGAAGATTTTATCATTTGAATGTGTGTGTGTGTGTGTGATTGATGATGATGATGGACTGCTTCTAGAGAAAGGATCAATGCCTTAACTAGGTCATAGAATCATCTAATAGTATACATCAACCGAATACCTTAACTCAAACTTAATTGAATCTAGGATAAGTTCTTTTCCTATTACCCCTCTCCCTCAAACACAAGGACATCAGATTCTTACTTGGTTGTAAACTCACTGAACCCATCTAAAATACTTTAATCCTAACTTTGTTAGGAACTCAGAGATGACTTCACAATACTCTTTGTTTACCATATGCTAATACACTTTGTGACACTAACATATATGAGCTTAGAACTAAAACAAGAAGACATACACAAATACAAGATTAGAACTCAATAACATTCTCATTAATATACTCAAAATCAATATACAATCAGAACAACACAAAGATAGGAAAAAGACCCAAAATCCAACTCCTCTATCAGTATAATACCATCAACAACAAGGGACCAAAAGAAAGTTTTGGAACCCTTACAAAATAAAAAATCCTACAATATATACCCCCTAGTCATCTTGGAAACCCAACATAGGTTGCAACAAGCTACGGATGACTAGGGTTAGGGTTTCAACCACCCAACCAACTGGAAACAGTCACAAATTAATTTTAGGGGAAGAAAACTAGTTGGCCATGGTTGAGGAAGATTTGCACTCATGATAGATCTCTGGGAAAGTACTGCAAATCATGAAAATTTGAAAATTTCAACCCTTTGTGGCCACTTGCAACATGCCTCGAGCACAAAATCGCATAGTACAGACCCTGGAAATGAACACGACATATCCTAGACCACACTGCAATGGAAAACAAATCATCTCTTACCAGCTCCAGTCACTTCTACATTCAATTTTAGTCCTTCTGGTTGCAGGAAAAACCCTCAAGAATTCAAATTTGAAAAACAATGGCTACATTATGGCACTTGCAGCGAATCAGCAGTCAAAATTTGAATCTCGATCAACTTTAAGTTCTGACCATCTGATCTCTCCTTTTCGTGGTCTTTTATGACTTAACTTTTAAAAGGAATCCTAGTTTAAATTTAGCGACCATGCGACAAGGCATTTCCCTATTCGCGGAAAGAAAATTTTAACCACCGCTTAACCCCATGAACTGGAGAACAAAGGAAGATATTTGACCTCAATCTCTTCTCAGTGAATTGGTGACTGGAGGATACCTCCAAGTTGCAGAATACTTTATGCCTTTGCCAAATTATTTAGTTATTATGCAAACACTTGTATGCTAAGTCGCTAAGCCTTTTGGAACATTACCACCTTATTCCATGAATAAGAGAACAGAGGAAAAATTGACTTATCTTAGCTACATCTGGCAAACAAGTGACTAAAGGGTAATCGGCCATTCGTGGAAAAATTTATACTATTGCTAGATATTTTAGCAATCACGCAAATGCTTGTTCAATGAACCACCAGATATTTTAGAACACTACTATTTTACTACGCACCTGAGTGAACCCTTTGTAATATATCAAAACCACTAAAATATTGAAGAAACTTAACTGGGCCTGCATTAGGAAGATCAATGATTGTCTTAAGATCACATATGTCAGAGAAAACCATTCAGATTACACGCCAACTGTTGATCTTCTATCACTGTTAGAACCACTGACCCTCAAAAAATCTAGCCCCACTAACTTAATATCCAGTCACACAATGTGTACTAGTAAAAAACCTCCATATCAGCACACCTGGCATGTGGCCCTGTCGTACTTCAACCCATCTGAAAAAGGTAGAATCGACAGTCGATGCATGATCTTAAGCCTCTGAAACTTCTCATAAGATCATACACTCATCGTTGATTTTATGACAATGTCAGGACCCTCAGATGCATCCAAAAATAAGGTCACACTGACAACTACCAACGTGTTAATACTTGGACCAATCACAAACCACCAATTGTGCCTACATGTTACCTTGGACCCACTAATCCTTTTCAAGAATGAATGACTGTCACTATACCACTGGGTTAAAAGTTGAGCATGTCATCTTGGTAGAATAATGACAGCCACAAGATTAGACCGATCTTTAATATAACTAGACGCCAAGAGAACTGGACCCACTGACAATATACTAAGTCATTAATACATGGGCCAATGAGAGACTGCCAATCATGCACACCTATCGGAAGGTCACACTTCTTTGAAATGCTATGTCATCAAGAAAGATCAATGATTGGCATAAGATCTCAAGCTTCTGACAAAGTCTATGAGAACTTATGCTAATCATTGGATGGAGATGTTGTCAGAAGACTAGGCCCAGAAAATAATGTGAACACGCGACCAAAGATAAGGAAACCACCACGCCAAGTCGCAAACAGTTAAGAGATAAGCTGCTAGGAATAGGAGAATAATCGAACATAGTGTTCACCCAATCACCGAGGGGAAAGATAAACTATCGAGAAAGCAAGTGAACCAGTGACAAATGAGTAATAGCCAATTCACAAAATGGAAACATGTGACCACCAGGCAACATGCGAATAAGTGACAAGTAGGTAATAGCCAGTTCACCAAAATAAAAGACAAATCATCTGAGGATTAAATGAATATGCAACCAACGGGGAAAGGAAATGCACACATGCAAATCAAGACTTTAAGTGGCCATAATAAAGGTAACTTAAAATTAGAATAGGGCCAGGGTAAAACAAAGGGCTTTTGAATAAAACGGCTAGTTTTTTGAATATTCTACTTAGGGTTTCAAAGCCAGGGACATAAAAATGACTAGAGGGACTAGAAGAAACATGCTAAGGCCATGAAATTTTGTAGGGAAAGACTAGATAAAAGACAAAAAACCATGCAAATTCTTTCACGTGCTAATAGTGGTTCTATCTGGGGATGTGTGGCTCTTTTAGGCTTAGAAAGGACATGGAATCACTAGTTAAAGCAGACCACCTACTAGACAAAATTTTGAACAACTGAGAGCCACAGGAAAAAACACTAGGAACAGGACAAAACAGGACAAGGACAAGCAACTATTTATAGAATTTACAATATATACAGACCTAACAACTGTTCATGGAAAATAGAATACCTCAATTGGAATATTTCTTCAAGAATTTTCCATGAACTGGCAATTCCTAAACTTCACCATTTAATTCCTTTACAATGTATGAATCTTGGCCCCATTTTTCATGAATTAGATATGCCCCTAGCTAGATGGGATCAAACTTACCATGTTTTCCTTTATCCTCCAATCTGGCATTCCAAATTAATACCAAATCACCAGGCTCAAACCTTCTGTCAACATTTTTCTTGTCATATAGATTCTTAACCTACAACTGCAATCTGGCATTCCTTGCAACTGACTCTCTTCTAGTCACATCCAACCTAATTAGGTCCTCAATTCTTAACTTCATCTCATCATCTATGTCATCATCATATAACTAAGAAAATTTATACATTTCCAATAAATTATTCTGAGGCATTCTTGTGCATGTATTCCATATACTAGGTCAAATGGTGCACAACCAATTGCCCTCTTCACAATCACCCTATTAGCCCATAGAGCTAATGGAAGCTTTGAATTTGATGCCCTCTTATTCTTTTCAAGAATCCTCTTTAAGATCTTAATCAAACTCTTATTAGTATATTCTACCTGACCATTTCCTTGTGGATGATAAGGTGAGGAATTAGAAATATGAATTTGTAAACCTTTGCAAAATTCCTTATATTCAGCAAACCTGAAGCACATTGCATTATCACTTACTATTCTCTTAAGGCAACCAAACCTTGTAACAATATTATTCATCAGAAAATCAATTACCACCTTACTAGTTGCATTTCTTGTAGGTATAGCCTCTACCCATTTTTTAAAGTAATCAGTGGCAACTAAAATCCATGAGTGTCCTCCACTAGACTTGTTCGGTATCTCCCCTATGAAATCAATTCCCCACTGTTGGAAAGGAGCCTGAACTTCTACTGGTTTTAATGGCACATTACTCAAAAATTTTAGCTTACTAGAGAAACTTTGACAAGCATCACACCTCCTTACCAAACTCTCTCCATCCTTGAAGATTGTGGACCACCAGAATCCTACTCTCAAGACCTTTTGAGTAGTTGTTTTACCCATATAGTGTTCACCACAAACTCCCTCATGCATTTCTTTCAACAATACTTCAGCCTGACTCTCATCAACACACTTCAAAAGTATGCAATCTAAATTCTTTCTATACAATTTACATTTCACAATTACATACTTGATGGCCTGTAATTTTAATGTCCTCCTCTAATTATCATTCATCCCATCTGGACATCTCATGTGCCTTAAGTAATAGATAATATCTTGATACTAGATACAATCATCCATATCACATGTATAATCAATTTCAAAATGATTTACCTAATTTGCACCAAGATTGGATTGAGCCATCAGTTTTTCCAATCCTTCTCCTCTAACCAACTTAGTAATCTGGACGTCAACATTGAATTCTTGGATCCTATTGATCAATCTGCATCTTCTTCCAGATACCTCTTGCTGTAAGAAAATATCCTTCACAGCTACACTTGGCACAAAAGCAATCATAACTACCCCCATCAAGTAACACCTAAAAGCCTTGACTACCTTTAAAAGTGCATAAGCCTATTTCTCATTTATGTCATACTTTAATTCTGCAGCCTACAAAGATTTACTGAAAAATGCAATAGGCTTCTCAAAACCATCCTTATTCTTTTGTAACAAAACTACAGCAATAGTGTGAAAAGAAGCAAAGGAAAAGATGTGCATTGGGACACTATAATCAGGTGCCTTAAGCATTGGTGCATCTTTGATAGCTTGCTTGATATTTTTGAAAGCCTCATCAGGCTCGCCCTCCCAATCGATTGTAGATCCCTTTTTCAACATCTTAGAAATAAGTCTAGTAACCTTTGCAAAACTTTTCACAAACCTCCTTAAGAAATTGACCTGACCAAAGAAGGACTGAATCCCATTAACATTCTTTGGTCTTTGAATTTTATCAATTGCTGCTACCCTCTCAGGGTCAATTCTCACTCCTTGCTTCCCAACTAAGTGGCCAAGCAACTTCCCTTCTGTGACACCAAAAGCACTTATCCTAGATTCAATTAAGTTTGAGTTAAGGTCTTTGGTTGATGTATACTATTAGATGACTCTATGCCCTGGTTAAGGCACTGATCCTTTCTCTAGAGGCAGTCCATCATCATCATCAATCACACACACACATTCAAATGATAAAATCTTCAATCAATTAGTAAAGAGTATAGTTGTAGATTGTTTTGAGACTGCTTTGGAGAAGTGAGTCAAGGGTACACCCACCTGAGCATTAAGGCTCAAAGTGTAAGAGGAACTCTTTTGATCCTTGTTAATTGGCCCTCTTCCTTATAGACTTTAGAGTGGTGATAGAGTCAAAGTATTATTTAAGTTATCCATAAAAGTATAAATCTCCAAGTTTCAAGATCAAAGGGAACTCCCAATAGGATCTTCTCGAAAGTATCCATGATTGGCCTTGGTTGTTCTATCTTCTCTCTTTCTAATGATTCCAAATCAATTATGATGTTGGAAGATTTGGTAGCCTTGGGTAATTGCTTCTTACTCCAGGAATGATTGACTCTAATAGCCAACTGAGTGACTACTTGCTCTTGTTGTTCTGGAAGAGGCTCTATTTCAGGTTCAATTTTACCTGCGGGAGACAATGTTTCAATCACATTGGTACAAATGGTTGGGGAATGAATTTCGGGGGGTATTGAAGCTTTGATTCCTAGTTTAGGTTTGTATTCAGGTATTTTATCCCTTCTTTTCTTAGCTAACCACTAACCAATGCTCTATCCTTTTAATCACATTGTGAGTTCTGAGTCTCACATCTTCCTCTTCCCATCTACTCCAGTCAAATTCAGGAATGGGTACACATTCAACCAACTTAGCATATTGTGGATCCAAAACGTCTTCATCATCATCTTCAACCCCTTTTAGGATAAAATTTAAGAAACCCCCCTATTAAAAAATATATAAAATCTTGGTGAATCTTTCATTTTCTTTAAAAAAATTAATTTCTATTATCAAATCTCTCAAATTTTTTGAAAAAAAAAGTATTCTTATTGGTGATTATTTTTGAATAATAAATTTTTGTATAGAAAATATTGGTGAATCTAAAACAATAAAAAGAAATTAATTAATCACCATGGTGAATACTTCTATTTAAAAAATAAATTCTTATAGAAAATTAATAGGCTTGATGTGGAAATCTTTGACGGGTTTAAGGAATAGAATCTGTAATAATTAGTTTCTACAGTTTATTTAAAATATAACCTAATAACCTCATTGTATTGTGTGAGACAAATTTATTGAAATGTTTAAATACTAAAGGGACCCAAAATTTCTTCAAGACCATTGATTTATATTGTGATCAACAATCTAAAAGAAATTTTAGCTCCCATTTGTATTACAAACCGAATAGTCACTAGAATATACTTTAAGTCAATAATGGAAACTAAAAGTTGGTGATAGATCCCTACACTAACTAATAATCATCATATATTACTAGAGAATTAATTTAGATTTCTACAATAACTTATTAGGTTATGTTTTGGTTAACATGTTCATTGTGATGCTGCTTTGATGTACCACGGGCCAGCACCCTCTTGCTGCTTTCTTTAATCAAAAACTTATTAAATTCTGGCAAATCAAATCTAATCATGTATCGAATATTGTGGCAAATTTTTGAGTTCATGTTTTTTATAAAAGAAATTATTTTGTGATTTAAATATTTATAAATCAAAATTTTGTAAACAAGTGGTGATTTAGGTTTCCTTAAATCTTGAATTATTAGACAAATTTGCATTCTCAAATTTCCAAAATTAGCTAATGGGTGTATATTAGCCACTAAAAATTACTATGACCCCTTTGATATTGATAGGTATTTTAAGAATAGTAATTTGATTAAGTGTAATTATTGACCACAACCCTTTTCTAATGTTGAACTCATAGATACAATTTTATGAGTAGTCTTCTATATGAGGTTGGTGAAGGAATGTGGCATCCACCATGAAATGATGTGAAATAAATGTTTTATCATCAAATTAATTCAGGGTCCTCTAAGGTTTGAGGTTAATTAAATTGAACTAATTGTCTGTATACTTAAACTAGGATATATTTATCCAAACAATACCTAGGAAATTTCAATGGTTCTCTGATGAAACCTCCAACTCTTATATAGGTAAACATAGGAAATTGGATATAGAAGCTTCTAGAAACCTTAATTAATTCTATATGCTCCTCTGACATTCTACAATTTTCCTTACCTCTTAATTCAAAGACAAGCTTGGCAAAGAATAATTCTTGAACCCTTCTAAAGTTTTTTGAGGATCTCTTATAATGTAACACTGGGTAATGCTCAAAAATATTCATGTCTTCATTCCATAGCTCATGAAGTAACCCCTCCTAGTCTTTGCAATATGCCAGATGTAGAAAAGGTATGAAGACATTTGAAAACTAGCCATTTCCACAGATCGGGACAAGTCTTCATCCAACCTTTCAAAAATAACCTTTTTCCAATAGACGTACTTAACATCATCAAGGATGACTTGTATGAAGCTGTACATCCAATCCTCCCAAGGAATATGTAGAGGATTCCCTTTTATCGTATTCAAGATGATTACCATATATGCCACCTCTTGAATAAAATGATCTTTCTTGAGAGGTCTCGGTAGATGAGATCCCCCTTTTTTTGGTTTCATCAACCAAAAATGGGCAATGATGTTATTATAATATTTCCTATTTTCATTGAATTTGACCATGGCTTTACTAAGTGACCAATCCCCATATGTTTATGCCTCAGGAATTCTAAAGGCAGCTAAGACCACCTATCTATTAATATAAACTAGAGCTTCTCCAAAAGGTTTACAAATACACCTATCCACCTTGTTATACATATTTCAGCACTCTATCACCAGCTCTAGGAAAGGAGTGACTTCTGGGAAACACGTGGCCTCTAATCACCCACTCTCTGTTATTTTGGCTGCCATGGTACCGGCTTCTATAGACTTTAACCTACCCATGATCTCCTCAATACTTTCTCAAATCAGATCTGTATCTCCAATTACGAGAAGATAACTAACTATGGGGGAAGGCTTAATATCTCTAAAGATTTTTAACTTGGAAGAAGACATGATTTTGAAAATAGAAAACATCTACAAAGAAGAAAAATTGCAAAATTCACTGAATAATTAACTTCTTACAACATGAAAGTTTGTTTTGATTTAAAAAATCTTGGGATGGGCTTTCTCAAAACTTACCGTTGATTTTGTATACATCTCCCAAAATGATCAATTTACCTTGCTACTACACGGATCTATCATTACAGAGAAAGGGATTCTTACACTTACACAATGAAAGAAAACAAAAGATTCATGTGTGTCAGCCTCAACTACTAGATGCTTATTTATGGAAACATTCTTTTGTAATTATAGCTTCTACAAAATTTTAATGTGAATAATTATTTTCACATACTTATTTTATTACATGTCACTTGAAAAATTGATATTTATTACCCATCCTTTAAATCATCTCCCTTAGAGAGAGAGAAAAGATTTGGCACATGTTAATCCGATCTTGTCATATCACATGCTCAAACTTTGAACTCTTAACCATAAAAAGAGAGGTCCAAAGTTTAAAATTCATAATGTTGAAAACTTAAAAGAGGCTTGACATAACTGGGACCTACTAGTGGTGAAGATGAACAATAGATTGAACTTTTAATTGAGAAAAAACAAATTTCAAGTTCAAGGTTCAAATAGACAATTCTCGTGATGCGGGAAACAAAGCTAACACAACTTGCGATGAATGAGAGGAGCACACCAAAAATTGAACTTTGAATTGAGAAATTGAAGTTCAAGGTTCAAGGTTCAAGAAATGTAATGCTCATTGCACTAGACGACCAAAACAGTGGTGGCTTATGTTTTTAGAATGAAAAACTTTGAACCTTGAACTAACAAAAGCTACAGCTCAAGTTCAAAGTCCAAGATTGGAAAGATACTTTACCTCAAACATCCTAGAATCAAAATTTGAAAAGGAGCTATTTTGTGATGCATGTAACACTCCAGATGTAACTATTGATGAATCCACCCCAATTATTGATCAACTTGCACTTCTCATAGAAACAATTAATGGCCCCACTAATGACATCAAGAAAATGATTGAAGAGAGAGCCAAATAAAATATTTAGTATAATTTGACTGAAAATATCAGCCAAGTAGTGGTAGTGAACATGGTAAACCTTTCAGAAGTTGTAACTAAATTAGAACAAGCATTATTGATAAATTTCTTACAATTTTGAATCAGTTATGCACTTTAGATCACTTCACTACTGAGGTTAGTGAAAAGATAATAAAATTAGATGTCGATCTAAAAGATAGTGCTACTCATCTTACAACTGAGAAACATCCATTCCAAGTGCATTATTACAAAGTTAAACACATACATCGATTAAGACTTGAGTTGCAAAAGGAAGAGAACTGAATTAGAGAAGAGGTAACTGAGCTGCAGGCCGAGTTACTACCACATCTGGAAGTGATGAAAAAGCATGTGACAAAGGGAAAAAAAATGGTTTCCACCCTGAGATTTCTTTCACTGAGAACATTTTTGATATGCATGCTCAAGTAAGCTTAGAGAGGTTGGCTCTAGAAAATTTAAAGGAAGAATGGGAGAAACTTATAGATAATTTTAGAAAATCCATCCTAATATTTTTGACAAATTGAGAGTATATTCATTATCATTATTTTCATAAAAGGGGGAAACTTATGTATATCTACTGAGAGCATTTTTACAAGGGGACACACTCAGTTTACACATTTTTTGTTTTGTAAATTTTTCAAAGTTTAAACTTTTATAGTCAGCATACATATAATTTTTTGATACTAATGCGAAAGGGGGAGAATGTTACTCATAAATGGATTAAGTGTTATCTTTAGTATTCATTTGTACAGTTGGTAAATATAGGAATACAGTTTAGTTAGTTATCAATACACAATATTCACTAATCAAAGAGGTTATCGAGTATAACAGTTATCAAGTACACAAGATTAACGAGTGCCAATGAACACCGAGACCAAGAGACAACATTTACCAAGTAATCTAGAGTTCACATAAAAATTTGGAATGGCACATAGTTCAAGGTGAACAAGTTTTTGCTGAGCAAGAAAATGGTTTACAAAGATAGAAGCATTCATTTTATCAAAACAAATATAAGGCTACCGAGCAGCTCAAAAGGAAATACTCATCACAACAAGGTGATATCATTATTATACTAAAAGGATACAGTATCAAAAATTTGAGTTCTATTTCATTCAGGTCATATATCACTATTACTCTCTAACAACTGTAGCGGACTCAAAATTTCCTAATAGAGTGGATTTAATTGTTCTTAGTAAAATCTCTTAACCAAATCCACATATGTATTGTGTTGCTAAAATCCTTTAACTAGGTAGATCTAGCTAATCTTATTATTACTCCTAATAGAGTAAGATCACCATAAGTGATCAATATTTGTAAGACTTAACTAGAAACTTTATTTCTACAGAAGTGAAGCTTTGTGGGTTCCATCATACCATATTTTTTACCCTCTAATAGGGGTTTCTGCGATACCAAAATACATGTGTCATGTTTCATGAATGTTTTATTGATTTACTTACATACATTTACATTTAAATAATGGTATTGAATGTATGGTGAATTCAATATACACTATCGGTTGTTGAAGTCGATATTTTCAAAGATTAGTTTGAAAAATTTTAAAGGTACTAATTCACCCCTCCCCTCTTAGTAAACACCTTTCCATAATTCCAACTAGTGCAACCCCTTGTCATACTACTTATTCATTAGTGTTGCTGAAGTTTTATGTTGAAACATTCAAAAGAAAAAATAATCAAACATGTTGAAAGGTATAAAGGTTGCTTCCCAACTTCAACCTTTCTCCCACCAAAAATTTGGTGATGACACCATTCTATTTGGTAAATCTTACATGTATGAGGCTAGGAAATGGAAATAAATTCTTGATAACTATGTAATATTTTTAGGATAGAAAATAAACTATCATAAATGTAAGATATATTTATTTAATGTGGATTAGGATATTCAAATAAAGAGTAATAAATTCATGGGATGTAATGATACTTCTCTTCTTGATTCCTCTAACTTTCAAATTTATTTCTTGAATATATTGGAACAACCTAATTGAAATATTTAAAAATAAATTATATAGGTGGAGATGGAAGTTTCTAAGCTAGGTGGGGAAGATTCAACTACTTAAATATTTCCTCCAAAATATTCCTTTCTATTTCCCCTCTCTTTTCAAAATTTAAGGTTCGGTGGCTGATATAATAGAGAAGTTACAAAATATATTTTTAGGCTTGTGTTAGAGAAAAATAGAGAAAATAGAATTGGTAAAATGGGAAAAATTATGCACCTCTAATAAATTTGGTGGCCTTGGTATCAGAAAGATAATACCTTTAAAGAAAGCCTTTATTATTAAAGTTGGTTTAATTCTCATTGAGAATAAAAAGGACTGGGTCAATTTTATTAGAGGTCAATATATTCATAATATCAAACTTGACTCTTGTGCATATGAATCTAGTTCTACCTTAGACTCCTCTCCTTGAAGAAACATCCTCAAAGTTAAGTATATACTAATGAAAGGAAGTACAAAGATTACTGGAGATGGAAGAATTGCAAGATTTTGAGAGGAGATGTGGGACCAAGAAAAACTCCTAGTGGATCTTAACAACCTTAAGTAGGTCACAAGATGGATCATAAATAAGAAAAGAGGATTGGTTAACAACTATATTACATGTGTCATAAAGGTTAGGCTAGGTCAAAATATTTTATATAATCATTACAGAGAAGTGATTCCATACCTCCTGTAATACCCCTCTAACCCTAATATAAGTTTTGTGTTTTTGAAAGAATTAAGATCTTTCAATGTTTTCTTACAGCTTAAGTTGTACATGATACTTGTTTGATCTATTCCTATAGTTTGTTTATAATAATTTCATAAGCTAGTACTCAATGATTCTAATACCAGACATACTATCTAAAGGTATCATTTTTGTATGTATTTATGTCCGTGTATGTATTGAGTACCTTCAAGACCTTTATGAACATAGTTAGGATGTTATATGATATATATATATATATATATATATATATATATATATATATATATATATATATATATATATATATATATATATATATATATATATATATATATATATATATATATATATATATATATATATATATATATATATATATATATATATATATATATATATATATATATATATATATATATATATATATATATATATATATATATATATATATATATATATAAGTGGTTATTTATATTTTCTTCTATTAAGGTTACTTTGGATGAATCTTGTATCTCACTTGATGATTTGATTATGTTGATTTATTATTAGTATTGATAAGAGACTAACACAATGCTTGAGATTATAACCTTCATTATGATGATGCTACATGCTTTGAGTGTATATATATACATGATGTGTTTTCATGATTCAGGACGAAGTCATAGTTACTCACATAGCTATGGTCCACACGATGTATCGATCCCGGTCATCTGTCTGCAATATTTTCTTTTATATGTATATCCGTGCATATGTATTTCTTCTTTGTGATGTAGGCTTGCAGGTACTGGGCATCAACTTCACCTGGCTTCATAGGTCTGAGCATGCCCTCAAATCCTCGATGGTTGTTGTTATGGAGATAGTACTAAGGCCCCTACATGAGTCTTCCTTTGTCATTATTCCAATTTGGGAATATTAGGGTTCCTTCTTTGTCAGTCAACCTTTGGGTCAAAAACCCAAATCCAACTCACCTGGTTGGGCATGGTTGTAGTTACTGCCTTGTGACCAGTTGAATTCATTTGGTTGTATGATTTTTTTACTCATTTTATTTATTTCTCCTTCTTGGTATGATTCTTAGTTAATCTTTCTATGTTGTGTTTCAGTTTGGCTTGACTTTCCTTGTTGACTTTGGTTGACCTTGTTTGATCTTATGGTTTTCTCGATATGTTTCATAGATGATTTGTATGGCCTCTTTGGATGATTAGATTTATTTTGAGGCATGTGATTTTATTCTACCTCAGTGTTATATCCTATAGTAATTATAAATAGGTAATAATATTGTGATCTATTACTTCATAATCTTATAGATTATAGTGTTTGGTATTTGGCATGTATCTATATAAATATAAATATATATATATAGAAATATATATATGGGTGCACACATATATGTATTTATATATATATAATTTATATGTGATTATATGTTAATTATTGTAGATATTGTTGATGGTGTATATTTTGGGATTAATGTAAATTATAATATTATTAATAATTAAATATTAAATAATGCGAGGTATATTATTCTCAATTGTTAATTATTAATAATGTGGATAGGTTATATATATAGATATTGATGTAATTAATGATGGCATATGCATATATGTTAGGATAATATTACATATGTGTATGAATGAATACAAATAATCTTTTATTGTATATGTGAGTAATATAGTTTTATGATATTAAGTTATTTTATAATACCCTTTAGTTAAGAGTTAGTTGGGAGTTGGTTACTTTTCCTCTCAACCTTTGGAAATCTATTTATATGCACTACTTTCTCATTTGAAGAGAGGGGATTTTGGGGCTGAAGCATTGAGGAGAGGATGGCCTTAATTTTCATGGTGATTTTGGAGAGAAAACTTGGAGATGTGAGGGAGAGTTTGTAAGCATATGTCTTTAAGAATTTTTGGTTATCTTTGCTTTTGGGAGAGAGACATTTTTGTGAGAATTTCAGTAGTTGAGTGAGGGATTCTTTGCTGTGGAATTATTTCTTTCTTTCATGGAGATTTTTGAAAGTGGATAGGGTTTGAAGGATGCATCTCAAGTTTGGATTTGTCTTCTCTTTTGTTTCCTTCCTTCTTCGATTCAACCTTCGTAGGACATGAGGTATGGATTGAATATTTTAGTTACTTTATGTCTCTGATAGATTATGGATCTATTTATATATTATCATTATTTATTATATCTGTACTTTTCATTTCTATGGTTATTTTAAAGTTTTGAGTTTTTATGTGTAAGAATTGGCATGTGTTTTCCTAGGGTTTTTAGCAACCCATTTTTGGAGATCTATTATTATAATAATTTAAATTTCATCTAGGGTTTTACTAAATTGATTTTATGGAAGTAAAATTCATAGATCTCAAATGGGTATCTCTCTGATTTTATTTTTAGGGTCGAATTAATGCCTTATTTTTGACATTTTGGCAGACTATGCCTGTCCATTCTCGATTCCGAATTTTCTGTCAAATGTATTCGTATGCTAAAGGATAATATGATCATATAAAATTCTGAATTTGATATCAGACATTATCCTAAGTCTTATATTTCATTTCCAATTGGTTTGGTGAATTTTAATTATGTTTTGTGAAAATTACAACCATTTTAGTGAAGGTAGGTCTAAACCCTAACCAAAATTTTCTGTTTTAAACCAGAAGTCATAAATTTCTTTTCCACCATTGGATCTTCCTAAAAATAAAATTGAGAGTCCATAATTATTTTATCTAAATCTCCACTTAAGCGATTGCCTTTATTATTTTTTTTTGTGGAAGATATGGATGATTGTTCTATGATGACTATTCTTTGCATTTAATCCTTGCTTGAAATAATTCAGTTTAAGAACATCATTAAGTTTTAAGGTTTTGCATGGTCACCAGAGGCTATTAGAATTTTTTTTTGGTTAATTCAATCTATGTATACTCTGAATATGTTTATAATATCACTTAGATGTCTTCTTATATGTTTGGAACATTCTGAATGCCATATTGGGTTTAGGGTTGTCAAGTGGACTAGGGACAACATATGTTTTCCTAAACTCAATCAAATGTTGTTATGGAATTGATATGAATTCTTGATGATGGATCTATTATGTTCTTATGATTTTTATATGTATGTTAGGGAACCTAAGTACACTAGGTGAGTGGCTCATAGTGAGGGGCTGGGGCCCTAAGTGGCTAGTACCAGGATAACCTACTATGAGTTATTTAATCAAGTGATAACCTAAATAAATGAATTGGGAATGGGAGATTATTGGAATGGGAAATTACACACTAATCAAGATTAATTGTGCCTTATCCATGCCTTTAGTGCTATTAAAGACTAAGGATGGGAGTGGGAGAAGGTACCTATGTGTAGGTATGACTGAATGACCTTGTCTGTACGAGAGACATTCGGTTCCGCATGTGCCTACTTGGGGGCCGGGGCCAAGAGTGGCTAGTACCAGGACAACCCAAGGGGTGAGGGCTATGCGATGACACTCACCTAGCTTGTAGCTTAGAGTCTCTACCAAATTTGATCATGCCTCTGGTAGTCCTTGTGGTCTTCTTGTCTTTTCTTTTGTGTTGTGACTTTGGGGAAATTTTATCACCACCTTAGGAATTTCATAGTTGTTACCTCTTGTATGGGCCTTTGGTTCTATCTCCTAGCTCGGGGGAGTGGGCCTATTGGTTCCACGTGGTTGGGTGGTTAATATTTATATCGAGGTATTGATCATGATTCTTTGGATGATCCTAGCACATATTCCTTTCCAAATCTGCAGTTGAAGATTTCTTATTGGATATTTTAATATGTTTTATGTACTTATGTATTTGTATTCATGTAATTTTTAATCTCCTAAAAGGAGTCTTGTAGTATTGATGCAATCTCAATTCAAAGCAATGCATAAGGGAATGGGTAGTTCTAGGTAAAAGAAAGGGAAAAGATTGTGGAATATTGGACATGTTACTAGCATTAAAAGAAAGTGTTTATGTTATTTATCCTATCCTCTTATGTTGTCCATGTGTAAAGGAAATAATCTTAAATATAGTTATATATAATGATGTATCACAACAATAATGTATTATCTCTTGATGAAAGAATTCAAGGAAATTATTGAGAAATGATAGATTAGTGATTGGAATTATTAACAATGAATGGTTATGAAACAATGCAATAAAATAGTAATTTGATTTTAATGTTAATACTTGGTTCATGTTAATGAAGTACCTAGGATGATGCCTACCTTAATGAATATTAATCTCTTACCTAAATTATTAGAGAAAAGTGATATAAAGGATAGTAGATGTAGATGAAATCAATATGAATTTATGGAATGAGTTGGTAAAAGGAATAATGATGTTGGATGATTCACTTATGTTTAATAAAAGAAATAAGTTAGGGACATTTAACTTGATGCATTAAAATGAACGTAGATCTTTTAAGCTCATGATTCCATGAATATCTTATGCATGTAAATGGTTTATATGATGTTGCTTTAGTAGTGACGTTAGGGAACCCGTGAGGACTTAAGTTGTATAAATATTACATTCAAGTAGTAGACAATTATTTCTTCTTTTAGAAATACGAAGTGTAATGATGAATAGTATTCTAGTTAAAATTGAAAAAATAAATTTACTACTTGCATTTTATAGAGGTTTATGTCTTGTCCTCTTGGGTTTCCTATTGGGGCGTTACACGTCCACATCTTAACAATTATTTGCAAGATGAATTAAGATCTTTGACCCTAATCTTACTTAACTATACTCTCTTTTCCCAAATGAACATGGATAAATGAATTTTTAAAGAAAAATCCTATTTCTCCTTGTCTATAAAATAAAACTTTTGGAATTTGGAAAATAGGGAAGCGAACAATTAGTAATGGAAGCTTATATGGACCTCTAACCTTATCCCCAAGGTTAGTTGTTTTTGGTGGATCATTTCTCATGGGAAGATTATTACAATTGAAAACCATACTATAGGAGGATTTTATATGTTGAAGAAGTGTGTTGTCTATTAATTGTACATTTTAAAATTATTGATATCATCTATTTATACAATATCACTATGTTACTCAACTTTGGAACTAGGATTTATCATTTCTTAATGTTGTGTGGGTAATGCTTGAAACTATGAAGTTGTTAATTGATCAATATAATTTAAACCCCTTAATGTCCTAATAAGAAATAATTTATGGGCTAAAAACCCCCTTTCCTCACTTGGAACATATGGAAAGAATAAAACAATAGAATACTCAAAGACCAATCATGAAAATATTCTTCCATTTTCTAGATCATCAAACAAAAAGCTAAGGAAAAAATCTTGATGCTCCTACCTATGAAAAAGGAAGGATCCTTATGAATCATCAAGAGTTAAGGATAAAAAATAAATGGGGCATACACTAAAACCTCTTAAATATCAATTAAATGAGTATGAAAGTGAACTAGGTGCAATATTGGTGCAATATCTCCTTTCAGAAATTCCCTCAATGGATTAAAGATATTTTAGCCAATGAGAAACAATAATGATCTCCCTTATTTTATTTTCTTATGATGAATTTATTCGTGATTAGTGTTTATTTGATGACTACTCTAGCATGGGTCTATGGGAAAAGTAATATGAAGTTTAAAAATTTGAAAGATAAGCATGGTCTTACTATGAGACTTTGGAAGAATAATCATTTTCTCAATTGCATGTGGATGAAGTGTCATCTAAATGAAAAGGTTAAAGGTTGTATTAAAGATACTAGATTGGATCCCTATTCATCTTTAAACATGGAAAGAAATTTGTTTAATCTTTAAGGAGAAAATATGATATGGCTGATGTGTTATTTTTTCACACTTGGTTAAAGTAAAACCAAGTGGATTCTCGAATTAGGTGACATCCTTGTATGAAAAATATCTCAAAATAATTTCTATATTGATATTATGATATCATAATTGACTATCAAGATATTGACACAAATGATTATGACAAACTAAAAGTCATCCCTTATTGGAAAATATCTTTTCACCATTATGAAGGACCATTTTAAAATATCTCATAGCAACAAATTCTTTGCTATAATGATGAAAGGTGATAATAAAAAGTTTATTTTCTTAAAAAAATGCATAAGATAATAATATTCAAGAAAATTTGCGATTGGTTTAAAAAGAGTTGTAATAATGGTTTCTTATTTTATACTAAAATTGGTTAGTCTAGGCCTTTTCAAATGATTTTTTTTATAGATCCAACCAAATCTAGTCAAGGAGAAAGTTATCAGCAAGCATCTCAATAGATCTGAGGCCAAGTATTGTAGATAAATTGTGTACAATAGTGAATTATGGGATATCTTTAATAAGGTGGAGATGATGCCTTATTTTTTATACCATGCAAGGATACAAAAGTACATTTTCCATGAAACTGTGCAGTTCATGGCATTAGGGTAATGCTACTATTAGAAGCATAAATTTTAGTTTTATTATATACCTTATTAAAGATACCACAATGTTGATGTTTGAGGGTGAAAATGTTGAGAACTGTTTCTCTAGGAATTACAAGTTGTACATGAAAATAATTTTCAAGAAAGGAGAAAAGGTTGTGGTGGCTAGTAATGAGAATGGGTATCATGTATTCTATCTACCCCTTTATGCTTTAGTCTTCATTTATGTTATAAATAATTTTATCCTAGAAGTCAAATATATTTCTTTTCATGGATATCACTTCTCAATTCTTAACCATATTAGGCACAGCCTAAGGATTAATATTTCATTTCTTTTTTTCATCCCTAAGTAGAAGCATTGCTAAAGGACATTTACCTCCTCTACATCAAGGCTTAATGTACACTTTGTAAAAGTACTATTTTGAAAAATCTCCCTTTCATAAACACTTATTATATTACCTTGAACAAGATTTGAACTAAACTGTAGAACCCTCTTGAAGCTTTGTTAAAATTGAGCACATTAAGAGGAATCCATCACTCTAAAACCCTAACCTAGGTGCTCATAAAAAGGGAAAATTTTCAAAATATCATATTCCTAAAATCCCTCTTTGAAGCTACTTTGATAGATACCACTCCATTTCAAAGAAGCACTCCAACTTGTAAGTTGAGCCCTTCAAAAGTGATAGAATTTGGAAAAGTGGCTAAGAAAATGATTCCTCTAATTAATTTTAATAAGGAAGAAGATGATGCAATGAAAATTAAAAATCAATAGGAGATGAAGTAGGATATGAGATTCTGGGATAGGAGGTGATCTCATTTTCTAAATAAAGAAAAGAAGGGAAAATAAGTCATGGAGGAAGTGGTGCCAAAATGGATTTTGAATATGAACCAGAAGAGGGTGAGTCAACATATATTTTTGAGTATGACGATTATGAAGATAGAGAATATGAGTCAGGGGAAGAGGAAAAAAAATATTTTGATGGTTTTAATTTGATTTAGTTGGAGGAAGCTATGAATATGGCTTGTAAATCTCATGTTCTTCTTGGTGAAGAGTTTTTGGAAAATACCCCAACTTACCCTCGATTGGATACTAAAAAAGATATCCCTTTTAAAATTCAAGATAAGTTAATGACCTCAAGCAAAGAGAGGCAACTATTGAGGATTCTTATACTCCATTAACCATTACCAAGGATTATTTAGTACTACTATTTCTACTCTTTGGAAGGTTTTGGATGGTTTAATGAAAAAGGTCATCTTTGGTGTGGTTAATGGAAAAAATAAGATTAGGAAAATTGTAAAGAAAAGGAAGGTTGAGAATCAAAGAGAGGATGAAAATTAGGATGAGGACATGGAGGATTATCCAGATGCATGAGATAAAGTATCTCTCAAAGGAGTGGGGGATAATTTCTAAGTTTAATGATAATAAGGATAGTAATTCTTAGTTTATAAATTAGTAGATTTTATTATTGTTTTGTTTATTATGTTGAACTTTGGTAGTTGTTTTATTATTTCTAGTCTTTAGTGCAAGTGACATTTTTTGGACTATATGTCTCTTAAGTGTATGGGTTCTGCTCTAGTTGTGATATTATTTTAAAAAACAAATTACTCTCCTAGAAACTTTATGATGGTAAATAACTAACTTATGATAATAATAGTAGTCGTAGGATGAAGATAGACATGGATGCTAAAATTCATTTATTTATTTATTTATTTTGAGTGATGGGTTTTTGGGGTTCTCTCAATTGTAATGGCTTGAAGTAGAGGTTCCTATATTTTCTTGTGTTTTATTTTTTTCATGTCGTTGGGATCAGGGCCCTCTCCATGTCAATTCAATCAAAAACATAATTAGAGAATAATATATTTAAATGTCTTAATGTTCACTATCTGTAAGGATGATAATTTAGGAGAAAATTATATCAATGCATAAGGATTGCATCTAACAATACTAATCTTAACTATTTGCATCTATTGGACAGATTTAGTAAGATGCATTGTGATGTCAAATTGATCATAATATCATAAGGGAGACATGTTTTCTTCAAACATGGTAGACTTATAGCTTTTTAGTTTCACTCTTCTATAATCAACATCAAATTTTTATTATTGGCAATACTGAAAGGAGAAATAGTATCTTTGTAAAGAATTGAGTATTGGTTAGTAATTAAATTTTGGCCTAATATTATGTTTTACAATGGTATATCTTAACCTACTACTATTTCATAATTTGGAAATGAGTTATTTAATATAATTATTGTTATTTTGTACTATTATGATCTCGAGAACTTAAAATTGGGAAGATCTAATATATGATCAACATAATGTGTTATCTATTAAAAATATAAGTAATTTATGTTATGATTCCAACATGTCCTCAATTATAATTTATACTAAATTTATCACCACATACAAAGAATATCGATGATTTAGAAATATTCATTGATTCTACTAATTTACATAATGTGCTTCAGGTAGCTTGTAAGACCATTGATTCTTTATAAAATTAAATAGAAAGTATTTAGGTTCAATGACATATGTATAGAGCTTATGGATTAAACCACAAATAACTATTTTAAAAAATAATTGTAATGATATTTTTTCATTTAATGTCTAGATTTACTATAGCCATCATTCATGTAGGTAATGTTCACTTGTAAGGTCTAAGGAAAGCTATCCTTGAATCCTTAGAAAAATTTATTTCTTGAGATGAAGTTAGAGGTAATGATATGTACTACAAGTAGTTTCATGGGAAGTAACATCTAAAAACCACCATTTGACAACCTCTAGGGGAGTTTTCCCTTAAAATACAAGCATTCTCTACAATCACTTGAATTAATACTATATTCTCCATAAGGTACTCTTGAAGATGAATGATGTTTTAAATTTTTATTTTGATAATAGAAATATTAGTAGTGCGAGGATTAGTCTATTCATAAGTTTCGCTATACCAAATGTACAACTAACAAGTATATATAATATTCATTCATTACTATTGATTGAAGGTGATTCAATAAAAACTAGTAAAACTAAGGAAGGTTGAGCTTCAAAGAGAGGATAAAAATTAGGATAAGGACATGGAGGATTATCTAGATGCATGAGATAATGTATCTCTCAAAGGATTGGGAGATAATTTCTAAGTTTAATGATAATAATTATAGTAATTCTTAGTTTAGAAATTCTTAGAGTTTATTATTGTTTTGTTTATTATGTTGAACTTTAGTAGTTGTTTTATTATTTCTAGTCTTTAGTGCAAGTGAAATTTTTTGGACTATATCTATCTTAAGTGTATGGGCTCTGCTCTAGTTGTGATATTATTTTTTAAAAAAATTACTCTCCTAGAAACTTTATGATGGTAAATAACTAACTTATGATAATAATAGCAGTTGTAGGATGAAGATAGATGTGGATGCTAAAATTCATTTTGTTATTTATTGATTTTGAGTGATGGGGTTTTAGGGTTCTTTCAATTGTAATGGCTTGAAGTAGGGGTTCCTGTATTTTTTTTGTGTTTTATTTTTTCTTGCAATTGGGATTAGGGCCATCTCCATGCCAATTCAATCAAAAACATAATTAGAGAATAATATATTTAAATGTCTTAATGTTCACTATCTATTGGAATGATAATTTAGGAGAAAATTATATCAATGCATAAGCATTGCATCTAACAATACTAATCTTAACTATTTGCATCTATTGGACAGATTTAGTGAGATGCATTGTTATGTCAAATTGATCATAATATCATAAGGGAGACATATTTTCTTCAAATATGGTATACTTATAGCTTGTTAGATTCACTCTTCTATAATCAACATCAATTTTTTTATTATTGGCAATAATGAAAGGAAAAATAGTATCTTTGTAAAGAATTGAGTACTGTTTACTAATTAAATTGTGGCTTGATATTATATTTTACAATGATTGATCTTAACCTACTACTATTTCATAATTTTGAAATGAGTTATTTACTATAATAATTATTGTTTTGTACTATTATTATCTCAAGAACTTAAAATTGGGAAGGTCTAATATATGATCAACATAATGTGTTATCGATTAAAAATATAAGTAATTTATGTTATGACTCCAACATGTCCTCAATTATAATTTATACTAAATGTATCACCACATACAAATAATATCGATGATTTAGAAATATTCATTGATTCTACTAATTTACATAATGTGCTTCAGGTAGCCTGTAAGACCATTGATTCTTTATAAAATTAAATAGAAAGTATTTAGGTGCAATGACATATGTATAGAGCTTATGGATTAAACCACAAATAACTATTTTAAAAAATAATTGTAATGATATTTTTTCATTTAATGTCTAGATTTACAATAGCCATCATTCATGTAGGTAATGTTCACTTGTAAGGTCTAAGGAAAGCTATCCTTGAATCCTTAGAAAAATTTATTTCTTGAGATGAAGTTAGAGGTAATGATATGTACTACAAGTAGTTTCATGGGAAGTAACATCTAAAAACTACCATTTGACAACCTCTAGGGGAGTTTTCCCTTAAAATACAAGTGTTCTCTACAATCAGTTGAATTAATAATATATTCTCCATAAGGTACTCTTGAAGATGAATGATGTTTTAAAGTTGTATTTCGATAATAGAAATATTACTAGTGCCAGGATTAGTCTATTCATAAGTTTTGCTATACCAAATGTATGAATAAAAACCATATATAATATTCATTCATTACTATTGACAGAAGGTGATTAAATAAAAACTAGAAAAACTAATTTAATTTTAGAAATAAGTTGACAATATCTAACTTTATGATTGATATATATATATTAAAAATAAATGTTAGAAAATATAATATAAAAAGGTCATTATTTATTATGATTATCGCCAATTTGAATACTAGTGAAATCATTGTTATCTTCTAAAAATCAACATCATTAAGCAACCATGGTTTTTGACAAGTTCAATACAATTTATTAAGCTCCTAGTAGAGCACAATTTGAATACATTTTATTAGGCTTCGAATAGAGCACCTTAACAACTGGAGAGGCTAAGACTTCAAGAAAGTAAAGAAAGACTACTTGGTTAAACCTAAGAATTATTTAGACTCCATTTTATTTCCCTTAATTTAGTCTTCTTTTATGTTATAAAATATTTTACCCTAGAAGTCCGATATATTTCTTTGCATGGCCATCACTTCCCCATTATTAAACATATTAGGCATGGACAAAGGATTAATATTTCATTTCTTTTTTGTTTTCATACCTAAATAGAACCATACGAAATGAAGCTTTGCTTCCTCTACATAAAGGCTTAATGTACACTCTATAATAGTATGATTTTGAAAATATCCCTTTTGTAGACACTTTTTCTCTTAATCTTAACAAGAATTGAACTAAAGTGTAGAACCCTCCTAAATATTTGTTAAAATTGAGCACATTGAGAGAAACCCGTCACCTGAAAAAACCTAAACTAGGTGGTAAGAAAAGGGATTAAATTCCTAAATCTAATCTTCCCAAAATCCCTCTCAAAGATGATTTGACAGATACCACTCTTTTTCAAAGAAGTTCCCCAACTTGTAAGCTAAGCCCTTCAAAAGTGAAAAGTTTTGGAAAATTGGCTAAGAAAATAATCCCTCTAATTTATGTTAATAAGGAAGAAGATGATGCAAACAAAGTTAAAAATAAATTGGAGATAAAGAAGGATGTGAGCTTTGTGAATAGGAGATTGAGGCATCTTCTAAATAAAGAAAAGAAGGGAAAACAATCCATGGAGGAAGTGGTACCAAAATGGATTTCAAATATGGACCCAAAGAGGGTGAATTCATAGATAATTATGATATGATGATTATGAAGATGAAGAATATGAGTTCGGGGAATAAAAAAGAAGTTGTTATTATAGTTAATTTGAGTGAGTTGGAGGAAACTATGAATACAACTTTTAATTCTCCTATTTTTTTGGTGAAGAGTTTTTGGAAATTGCCTCACCTTCCCCTTGACTGGGTATTGAAAAAGATATCCCTTGCAAAATTCAAGATCAAGTTAATGACCTCATGCATAGAGTGGTGACTCTTGAGGATTATTCTACACCATCAACCATTATCAAGAAAAAAATTAGTACTACTATTTCTACTCTCTCCAAGGTTTTGGATGGTTTCATTAAAAAGGTCAGCTTTGGTGTTGTTAATGGTGAAAGAAAGATAAGGAAGATTGCAAGTAAAAGGAAGATTGAGAATCAAAGAAAGGAGGAAAATTAGGATAAGGACATGGAGGATTTTATATATGGGTGAGGTGAAGTGTCTCTTGAAGGACTGGGAGATGATTTCTAAGTTTAATGATAGAAACAAGAGAAATTATTAGTGTAGTAATTCTTAGAGTTTCTTTTTGTTCTCTTCATTATGTTTAATTTTGGTAGTTGTTTTAGTTTTTCTAGTCTTCAGTGCAGATGCCATTTTCTGGACTATATGTATCTTAAGTGTATGGGCTTTTGTCTAGTTGTGATATTATTTTGAAAAAAACTTAATCTCGTAGAGACTTTATGATGGTAAATAACTATATTGATAGTAGGTCTAGGATGGAGTTATATGTGGATGCTAAAAGTCCTTTTTCTATCAATTTTGAGTAGTGGGGTGTTTTGGGTCCTTTCAGCTATAATGGCCTAAAGCAGGGGTTCTTGTGCTATTTTGTGTTTTAGGTTTTTTTTCTAGTTGGTATCAGTCACCTCTCCCTCCCGATTGAATCACAAAACATAATTAGAGAAGTATATATATGAATGTATTAATGTCCACTTTATTTTAGGCTAATAATTTAGAATAACTTTATATTAATGTATAAGGATTGCATCAAACAATACTAATCTTGAACTATTTTCATCCACTCCATATTTAGTAAGAAACATTGTTATGTCGACTTGATCATAATATTGTAAGGGAGACATTTTTTTTAAAAACATGGTAGACTTATAGCTTTTTAGATTCAAATTTTTATTATTGGTAATAATGAATAGAAAAATAGTAGCTTTCTTAAGAATTGGGTACTAGTTACTAATTAAATTTTGCCTTGATATAATGTTCTACAATGATAGATTTTATCTTACTACTATTGTATACTTTGGAAAGGAGTTTTTGTTGGCATGTGATGTTTTCGAGCACTAGGAATCACTTAAGGGTTGTCATTTATGTCAACAATCATGATGGAGTGATTGCATGTTGTGGAGATTGCCACTGGAGTCACTATCATGAAAATGACTCAGTCCAAAATCAGGATAATAGGGTATAGTGCCAGAGTTTGGGTCAGTGATGAAGATATATGAGGTATTATGGATTGTGAAGTTAACTGGAGGTATTTTGGGATATACACATGCTTCAGTCTTGATCACATAAGTTTTTGTTATTAGATCTGTGAGATATAGTGTTCGGAAGGTATGCGAAGATAGTAGGACAGTGTAACAGGATATATGAACAGTTGAGAAGATTAAGTAAGGTAAAGTGAATATGGTAATGTGATAAGACAAGTGAATAAAGTATATTGCTGACTCTTTGGTATAGTAAGAGTGCAGACTCCATAAATAACATTTGCATGATAATTGTGAAGCTGACTCGAAGGCTGATTCTGTATAAGTATGGAGTGTTTTTGTAAAAGTGGTGTATGGTTATGATTATGGTGATGGAGTAAGTTTGTGAATATAAGAGCAGAAGTCAGATGCAAGATTAGTAAGAGGCAGAGCTATAACTAGAACTATCTAAGAAAGATAAGTGCTTGTATTGTTCCCCTTTTTGACAACTCTTTTGAGACAAATACTGATTGTAAGAGCAGTGTGCTCACCACCTTTAACCAGAAGTTTCGTGTACCCCTAACAAGGTTTTGTATTCCTCTAACAAGGAAATGTACTATGTAACAATCAGATCCTAACAGGGATAGATTCCCTAACAGAGACATTATACTTTAGTGCATATTTTTTGGTACCATCCACATAGGGGTTTTCCCTTTGGTCAGGGTTTCCTTGAGAACAAATCATGGTGTAATGAGTAATGTGTTATGCTTATATGTTCTTTTAATTTTTGCATTACTTTGGATTATTTATAATTGTTTAAAGTTGAAAAAATCAAAGTTTTGTAATACTGATTCACCCCTCCTCTCCGTATTACCTAATCCTAATAGTTTTTTACTATAATTATTGTTGTTTTCTACTATTATGATCTCAAAAACATAAAATTAGGAAGGTCTAATATATTACCAACATAAAATGTCATATATTTAAAATTCAATTAATTTAAGTTATGACTCCAACATGTCCTTGATTATAATTTATACTAAAAAGATCACCATGTACAAAGAATATCAATGATTTAGAAATATTCATTGATTTTCTTAATTTACATAATGTGAAGGTGGCCTGTAAGACCATTCATGTTTTATTAAATTAAATATAAAGTATGTAGGTGCAATGGCATGTCTATAGAGCTTATGGGTTGAAGAACAAATAAGTATTTTGAAAAATAATTGTAATGATAATCTTACATTTAATGTCTAGATTTATAATAGTCATCATTCATGTAGGTAATGTTCACTTTCTTGTAAGGGCTAAGGTAAGCTATACTTGAATGGCTAGCAAAATTCATTTTTGGAGATGAAGGTTAGAGGTAATGCTATGTACTAGAAGTAGTTTCATGGGAAGTAACATCATTGACTACAAGCAATTGCTCTAAAAACCACCATTTGACAGCCTCTAAGGGAGTTCGCCCTTAAAATACAAGCGTTCTCTATAGTCACTTGAATCAATAATATATTCTCCATAAGGTTCTCTTGAAGATGTATGATGTTTTAAAATTGTAAGTTTGATAATAGATATATTACTAGTGCCAAGATTAGTCTATTAATAAGTTTAGCTATACCAAATGTACGATTACCAACCATATATAATATTCATTCAATAATATTAATAAAAGATGATTCAATAAAAACCACTAGAGTTAATTTAACTTTAGAAATAAGTGGACAATCTCTAACTTTATGATTGATAGATATATTAAAAATAAATGTTAGAAAAGCTAAGATAGAAAGGTCAATATTCATTATGATTATCGCCAATTTGAATACCAATGAAATCGTTGATATCTTCTAAAAATCAACATCCTTACGCAACCATGGTTTTCGACAAGCTGAATACAATCTATTAAGCTCCGACTAGAGCAAAAGTTGAATACAATTTATTAGGCTCGGAATAGAGCACCTTACCAAAGGGGGAGGCTAAGACTTCAAGAAAGTAAAGAAAGACTAAAGTTAAACCTAAGAATTATTCAGATTGCATTTCGTTTCCCTCCATTTCCAGAGTAGGCTTTTAGTCTTCGTTTCAGGTACGCCTCAAGAGTGCGGGGCTGCATCATGCCGCCAAGAAGACTCAACACATAGGTACTGAATTCTTTGGAGAAGCTCCCATTCTGTTGCAGATACAACATGGTCGCCTCCTCTAACCTTTTTCTAACATTAGGCGGCAAGTATTTGCGCACTATCAGCCTATCATCCTTTCCCTTACATTGGCGCAGTACTGGTAGAGGGTTTTCCGCAACAGCGTCTTCCAGACCCTTAACAGCTCTCTCCAATCTGCACCCATGAGAAGATGATTCTATTATTTGAAGCTCTCTCGGAGCAGATGTGTCATCTCCGGCAGATTTCTCCGATCTGCACCCATGAGAAGATGATTCTATCATTTGAAGCTCTATCAGAGCAGATGTGTCATCTCCGGCAGACTTCTCCGATCTGCACCCATGCGAAGACAATTCTATCATTTGAAACTCTGTCGGAGCAGATTTCTCCGATTTGCCATCAGAATCATCCGATTGGTCAGGGATTATTTGGCTTTGTGGGGATCGTTTTAACAATTTCGTCCATGAAACAACTGTAGTGCTCCGAGGATTCAATTCGACTATGAACCTCTTTCGAGTTAAGCCATTAGAATTACCCTGCCCTATCTTAGCCAGCTGCTCGTCCCCCATGTAAGCCATTAGGGTTATTGTGTAAGACTTTGTGTAGTATGCGATATATAAGAACGTGTGAGGGAAGTGATAAGCATGCTATTAGGGCACCGATTATAGCGGCCCAGATGTGGCGGCTTCCTATTTGCAGCCTGGGAATCGCTTATTTACAAGGTTTTGATTGACGCTGATAAGCTCATCACATGCAATTCTTTTCATAAATAAAAGAACTTATTCAAATTGGGAAGAACAAATAATTAACTAACAGAGCAGACTTGTTATTCTTTATGTACGTATATTAAATAAATTTAATATCATCTGTAGGGGAACAGATTTCAAGAAGTGTTATCTGCTCGTTCCCATGTTTCCTGGCCAACTCGATATATATGTAATGATCGTGATTTTTCCACGTATCAAATCTTTTCCTCGCAGATTGATGTAAAAGACGATCCAAAGGCCACGAATAAATTTTAATAAATTGAAAAGTATAAATTAAATGATTAAGGGAACATACCAATTATTTTCGGTCGTTGGAAATCGGCTAGAATTTCTTTGGAAATCCGAATCTTCGCTTGATTCAAATAGAATTTTTCCCGTCCCACTCGTTTATTGATTTACACGATCTTGTGTAATATAAGGCCTTTCTATTGGAATGTTGGTATGCAATGATAATCCTTCTGTTTTCCACAAAACAACTGGCCACATTAGACTTATAAGAGGTTCTTAAAAGTGCCGGTCCTCTTTATCAGGCGAGGGGACTTCGAAAAATTGGATGCTTTGGCAAAAAGTATCAGATATATATATCTGATTTCTGACAACAGCGAGGCCGAGGAACAGATTTTTTATAATTGCAGTTCCCCAATTTTAAGTTTTAGAGGCACCCCCTTTTATTCTTTTAACACAAGAATTAATTCAAATTGCATAGTGTAAATGAATAACTAAATCTATTAATTATTATTTATATAATAATACTAAATAATTTAAATAAATAGGTTTATTATATTAAGTTTTTCTCTTATTTGAGTGAAAATTAAAAATGTTATTTATATTAGATGAAAAATATTAGAAATAGTCTAGAGTGATCATTGTAGTGAAAAAGTCAATATTAAAAAAAAAGGTTTTATTTATATATTATTTATAATGAATTAAATTTAATAAATTAGTTGTTATTTACATTTTTATAAATTCTACCAGTTATATATACTAGAAAAATATAAGAAACAATAGGAGCAGACCCAGCAGAAGGAGGAACAACAACACCCACAAGAGTTCCATCAACAGAGGGAGAAGACATAGGGCCAATGTGCTCAACCACCTCCAAAAAGCTCCAAGGAGAAGACACCTTCTCCACCGTATAGTGCTAAGAAGAGACACCCTCCACCGTATAGTCCTTTTAATTTTATAATAGTTATAGTTATATAATTTTATTTATTTATAATTATAATACACATTTACTTTTTATTATTATTATTATCTATTATTTATAACTATAATACACATTTACTTTTTGTTATGAGTACTAAATAATACATAATACTATGTATTACTGTGCTTTATTTTATACCTTATTGAATCTGGTTTTTACATAGTGAGAATGAAAGGTAAATTTTAGAAGTTATATGCAATGAAATTTTAATGCAACAAAGCTTGTAATGTAAAAAATCATAGTATTTAATTTTAATGATGCAATAGTACTTGCTTAGCCTATGGGCAAGTACTAATAAAAGGCTAATGACATAATTTTGAGCAACAAGTACTGATAAGATGACCGTACAAAATTTTCAACAAAGTAACTGCTCAATATGTTTGTACTAATTTTTCAATAAAGTAACTCATGATTATGTCTATACAAATTCTTCATGAAAGTAACCCTTGAATATTTCCATACATATTCTTCAAGAAAGTAAACCTTGAATATGTCCATACATATTCTTCAAGAAAGTAACCTTTGCATATGTCGTATAAATTCTTCAATAAATTAACCATTAAATATGTCCATACAAGTAACCCTTGAATACATTAGTATAAATTTTTCAAGAAAGTAACCATTGGATTAACATTCAATTTCTTCATGAAACTTATATGAGATATTATATATTTATTAGTTTGCATCCATGTTCTACCATATAAAATTGAATGTGGGTATATACAAAATGCCAAAATAGAAAAATAAAATTTTGGAGTTTAATTTTTTTTAATAAGTTAATTTAAATATTGCTTCAAGTATTCTCTTATTAGTACTTGCCGATAGTTTAGCAAGTACTATTGCATCACTTTTTGCATTTCTTACATTAAGTAGCGATTAAAATCAATTCTTTGCACCAATTATAATTTAGTATTTTCTTATTTTGTTAAAAATAACACATATTCTATAGTTTAAATGTTAATTTTTTAAGTTTATAATTTGTAAAAATTATTTTTTGATGATATGATTGACTAATACATTTGAGCTCTTATTACTAGAGTGAAGCAATTAAAATGTACCACGTTTGTTATTTATTGTACATGAAAATCGTGCATTCAAATAATACAATCTAATTTATATATCATCTGATTTTATTTGGTTTATGGTTTACAACTTTTTAGATACTTATTAAGAGATTGATAAGTTTTTCCTTATATTAAAATAATATTTCTATTTTTGTTGTATTATAAAATATTGAAATTTTTTGGATTTTTGGATTTATTTTAATATATATTATATAAATTTAGATTTAATAGAATAACATTATAATATTGTTGAAAAAGAGTTATAAGTAGAACTATTTTACAATTTAAATTAATTATAAATGATATTTTATAATTATTTATAAAATTAAAAATATTATTAGAACTATAATTATAGTAATTTTATAACTTTTTATAATTAAATAATTACTTTACATATAAATTAAAATTAAAATTAAACTTAGTTATAAATTATTATAATTAAAAGTTCACTTTACATATAAATCAAAATTAAAATAAAATTTATTTATAAAACTAAAGGAAAGTACTTGGCCACTACGTGGCACTTGTTATACTTTAGATACATCAAATATTTTACTTTTAAATTCTAAATGTTTTTAAATTCAAAAAATTTAAATATTATCTTCTTTCAAATTTTAAGTGAAGTTATATAATGATAGAGTTAATATATCGTGTATGCATGTTTATAATATTTAAAAATAGTAATCTTATTCCATCAATATTATAATAATTATTTCTATCTTAAAATATAAAAAGCTAAATTATAAGGTTTCATGAAGATATTTTATAAAATTTTCTTAAAATAAATGTGTTTCTAAGAAGAAATATTAAAAGTAGTATTTAATTTTTTAATTGCATTAAATATGTATCATTTTAAATATTTTAAAAATTGATTTTATGTTTCAAATTGTAGACACATAAAAACATTCTCAAATAATAAAATAAACCAATAGTATTTATTTAATTATTATTTTTGTATTAAGTATAGTTTAACAAGAGTACATAAAAAGATTTATAGAATCATATATGTATCATAACTGTCAATTATCACTTATCACCTATTAGAACATCAATATATCTACTTAAGTATTTGCCATCCAAGTTAATAAACTCTATGACATAAGCAATTACTGTAAAACATGACAAAATAAGTCTAGGGAAAAGATAAATAGGGTCATTGTGAGTCCCATGACCATACCACATTGTTACCACATTTGGAATTTTCCTTTTCAAACCTCCCTAGTTGATGATCTATATCAGGAGCATTGACAATAGGATTTTCCCACCGAGGGGCATCAAGTACTTTGGTCCTCTTGTTAGCTTCTTCAACTTCCTCCTTAGAGAATCCTTTATCCTTCATGAATTTGTGAAGCACCTCAAGTTCCATTTTGTCCAATATATCCTTGTATATGATGAAATAGTGTGTATATTGAACATTATTTATTTAAATAATGAGAGAACCTTCCTAAGAAAGGATCATAAACCTACTTTTTGTGATGTTGAAAATAGAAGATACCTACAACATGGTAGAAAAATGAGTGATTTTAAAGCTAAACTCAGTAAGGATCCTTTTCCATTCCTTAAAGACTTCCTCATTCCTTTGTTTCTATAAGAGCCATAGGAATTTATAAGGAAAACAAATTGTAGTTATTTATCTTATCATTAAAAGACTCAACATATCCAGTGCGCACTTTAATTCAATAGAAACTAAGGTAGGAGCTCCAATAGATAGGAGAACCCAATCATATAGACCAAACCATTTTTGTAAATTGAAACTCAAAGATATATGTTCCACATATTCAAGCATATTGCATATAAGATATGAACCTAGATTAAGACCCAAAGAAGACAAATCATCACTACAACAACCTTTTTAAGCAAGAGAAGCCAACAAAAACAAATCTTCCTAGGTTCTTGAGTTTGGTGTTGTTATACACTAAGTTTACACCCTTGTTTCAAGCTCTCATAGTCTTGATAACCTATTATAACATGGGAATCATCTCCAGGTTATGGGACCTATGCTAACTGAGATGAGACCTCCAAGTTCTAGGCTGGTTCCTCTTGGATAATCACCTTAATTTTCTCCTTGACATGAAAAGTAAAACTTTTGAGGGAAAGGGATAGAAGGAATGCTTGAAAGGGAAATGACTAAAAGAAAACTACCTACTAGGTGATGCACTGAAACTAGGGTTTGGATCTCAGTATGTAGGATGAAATCAATGAGAGACTCAAGTCTAGTAGGTCACAACTTACTAAATAAGCTTGCATAAGTATTTCATAGGAGGGGTCTACAAACAAAGAGGGTATTTAGGGAAAGAAAGAGATTCTTTCACAAATAATGACACTCCTTGGGGTAGAAAACAATCTATGACCTGCAAACAAACATTCACCTCTACAACTACATATAGGAATGAGACAAGATTGTTAAGGGGTTGTAGTATACCCACAAAAGCATTCACATCAAATCATTCACAATAATGCACATGAATTGTAGAAAGAAAGAAGGATCAAGAACCCTAAGATATCATTGAGAAACATATAAATACTTTGATTCAATAAGAGATAACTCACACAAAAAGGCATAGGAACATGAGAAATGTCACAAAATATCTTCAATCTCTGAATTACCAATGGGAGGTTACAAAATGTAGAAAATCAGAGGACTAAAAAAATGTCTTAGATAGCCTTCTAAGAAAAGATATTTTTTCTCTTTACAAAATGTGAACTCTCTAACCTCTAAATTACCAAGGCTCCAAAAATACAATATATACATCTCCTGCACGCAGGCTGGAGCAAAACCTAACTAGGGTTACATGACTTTTCATTATAATAATAAAACCCTAAATTTGTCAAATTCAGCCATAAATGCACATAAAAATATCCTAGCTAATCAGATATCTATGTTTGCATGTCCATTTCACATTTATACCTGCAAAAAATCTAGTCGCCATGATCCACCTACCTACCTGTAACCTAGGCTCACCATAACTATGAAAATATGATATCCTTAGATATTTGAATTTAAATATAATAATGGTCATAGATAGCACCAAAATTTAATCCATCGACAGCTGGCATTCAAACTTTAATCTTATTTTAAAAAGCGACCATTAGATCTTCCCTTTTTACCCAGGATCAACACTTGATTGCAAAACTAACTCAGCATTTACCTTGGGTTTCAATTTCCCTTTGTCATAGAATCGTTTAATACCTTGGCTAACCCTAGTCTGGTCAAGCAATTGAACGAACATGAAAATGGCTCTTTAATCATTGATTCACTGAATACCTCTAACCTTGGACAAACTAAATAACCTTAGCCATTCCACAAACACGCAACTGAAAGCCATCTCTTACTCAGAAAATACTTTCCACCCTTGCCAATTTATTTAGAGATTCAGTGAACAAATTGTTCGTTGAATCGCCAAGTCATTTGGAGCACTGCTAAACTATTCCGTGAACAAGCGAACACATAAAACTTTATCAGGACCGCCAGACATAAGGAGCACCAAATTCTCTCAGTCGCCAAATCACCAAATCACCCAGCTGACATACCTTTGATCGGACGATCGTCGTAAGATCTTATACCTCTGACACATTTCATGAGAACATGTTAAGGAATGTAGCTTCGTTCAGATAAAATCATTGTTATTGAATTATCAAGTACACATCAATATATATGTAATAATAATAATATGTATTATAATTACTATATATATATATATATATATATATAATTTATATAAGTGGATTATTATCATATTGTGATATATACATATAATTGATATTATTTATATTAATATACATATATATTTAAATAATTAATAAAGATTAATGAATAGACATGTCCCTTTAAAAGACATGTCTCTTCTTATCATTGTCTTGTATAAGTACAAAGAGATCGATGCATTTGGAAAACATAGACAATATGACAATGCCATTACATTTGCAATCAATCATAAAATAACATGGCATCAGAGCCAAGTTTGCAAATGTATGGAAGAATCCACGTCCATGGCAGCAATAGCCATTGGTGGGAAATGAAGAAATTAACAGTGAAATATATATTCAATTATATAATTTCATATTGATTAGGGATCAAAGGATTGCAGATGACATAGATTAGCAGTCAAGAACTTAGGATTTTAAAGGAACTGTAACCAGGTGCTCCTTGATCAGTGAGATATCTGATCTAGTGACCTTTGAAAATTATCAAAGTATTTTTTCACAAGGAAAATGCATCGATGTCACTACAGATGCAATGTTGTTGGATAAATCTGCTCAAGATCTAGCATGTTGTTTCTAGAAGTAGCGACATCGTCAAGTATTGTTTAATCATTCTAGCACTTTGTCAGTGATAGTTTCCAATTACCGTGAGCACTACTCATCGGGTGACATGGGCACTAGAGACTATAAGCAATGTGGTGGTACTGTCAAGTCAATTTACCTTTGTCAGGAACTATGAAGATCAAAATAATATCAGTGATTCTGTCTCATACCAAACACGAGGGTTTGTAAGTCATCTACTACAAACTGACGTCTAGTGAAATGGTTTGTGTCTTCTATTCTCGAGCATGATTTGGTGTGAGAGAATATAGACAGGAATATCAGGAGACTTTTGTTCAGCGTGGGAACCTTTGCATATTGGACACAACAACCTTGGATGTTTCAGAGATGAGAATCATGGCCGTCAATAACTTTCGAGTGTGGTTGCACTATAGACTAAGGTTGGCGGAGGTAGGCATCGAGTTCCTTAACAATCTGTAGTAAACAGAGCCACACACCAAGATTTGAAAAAGTATGAGGGTGTCATTGACAGCATGGAACAAGAGCCTTCTGGAAATCAAAGCTACCATTACAACACTAGCATTCCAAAGGCATTTACCTGTGGTGGGAAGGCAGGACAAATTTTGGAATGTCAAACTTTTTTACAAAAGAAATTCATGAAAGTGTTCTCAAGCTTTCAGTGGGTTGCATTTGAAACAATGAGAGAGAAAATAGGGCTACTGTTGAATAGGTGCTAGATCCCAGGACACGTATGGTTTTGTTTAAAATGCTTAATCAAGGTGTCTTTCAAGATATAAATGGCTGCATAAAGACATTTTCATTTAGAGGGAGTCTGAGAATCTAAAAGACATCAAGAGGTTGATGAACTTGAGCTTCAGAGGGAGAAGATAAATGATATGGTTTAGTCAAATTTTGATAATCTTGGTCATTTTGTGATTGAGAGGGAGTTCACTAATGAAGGTGAAACACCTTTGAGGTAAACTTGATATAATTGTTTATTATACTAATAGAATTATTTAATGCTATATGGGCCCTGTGTATATCATCTGGAGGTGATGACTTCCAATGATCATCACTTGTATTCTTTGATGTTATCAAAAGGTGACGATCTTACAATAACTATCTTCTATCATGATAGACCTCATGTGATGGCTGAAATAGATCATGATAAATGAATTATTACATGGTGGATTGAGTTCCTTAAAATGACCATGATCTCGTGCTATGATAGTCATCATGTGATGCTGAAATAGATCACAGTACTCAAGGTGATATTCATCATGTGACCTTGAAACAGATCATTGGTACCTAGCTATTGTGATAGTCATCATGTGACACTGAAATAGATCACAAATATTGAAGGTGATAGTTGTCATGTGATGCTGAAATAGATCACCGGTACTTATATTGTGATAGTCATCATGTGATGCTGAAACAGATCATAATTATTGATCATGATAGACCATGCGATGGTTGAAATAGATCATGATAAAGAATTCTTGCATGGTGGATTAATTTCATACTGTGATAGTCATCATGAGGATGTTGAAATAGATCACAGTTATTAAAAGTGGTAGGCAATATATGAGGTTGAAATCACGGCTACTGAAGGTGATATACATCCTATGATGTTGAAACAAATCACCATTTTCTCATATTGTGATAGACATCATGTGATGTTGAATCAGATCACAATTATTGATATTATTGAGTTAATGTAAAACATATACTGATTTTATCTTCTCTAACTAAGAGGGAGTGTTAAGGAATGTAGCTTCTTTCAGATAAAATCATTGTTATTGAATTATCAAGTACACATCGATATATATGTGATAATAATAATATGTATTATAATTACTATATATATATCCATATAATTTATATAAGTGGATTATTATCATATTGTGATATATACATATAATTGATATTATTTATATTAACATACATATATATTTAAATAATTAATAAAGATTAATAAATAGACATGTCCCTTTAAAAGACATGTCTCTTCTTGTCATTGTCTTGTATAAGTACAAAGAGATAGATGCATTTGGAAAACATAGACAATATGACAATGCCATTACATTTGCAATCGATCATAAAATAACAGAACACACACCAGCTATCTGATTGCCTACTTTGAGAACTTTGGACCCACCCAAGACTGGATTCGAATCTAACGGCGGGCACATGATCTGATAGCCCCCGAAGATTCCATCAGATTACCAGAAAACCGTAGATCTTGAATCTTGCTGACATCTCCACAGACCCTCTGACAATGGACCCACTGACAAGCAATCCAACTCAGCACACATGGACCAACCAGGAGTTGCCAAATTAGAATACATGGCATCAAACCCACAATACACTACATTGCTGAGCAAATGGGGAAAATCAATGATCGTATGAAGATATCATGCTCTGACAATGACCTATGTGAAGATACTCTAGCCACTAGATCTTCCTAACTGGGACCCCACTCTGACAAGTAATCCTGATACCAAATCTATGGCAGGCGTATGATCTGATGCTCCTAGAATATTCCTTCAGAATATAAGACAACCGTCCGATGTAGAATCTTACTGCTACCTATAGAACTAACCCCACCTTGACCTAGTGATTTAGCGACCAAAGGCTTCTTATTCATGAGATACATTGATAAAACATGGTTGAGCTAGGTGAATACGTGAACAAAGGGGCTTCGCTAGTTCGCCTAATTATATGTGAACCCAAGGTTTGATTAAGTGAATGCCTGATTGAGGGAATTTTCGTCGAATTGTTGAATGACTTAAAACACCGCTAGAAGGAAATAGTGAGCTGGTGAACAAGAAGAAACCTAATATGCATGTGCCTTTTTTGATCACTTAAGTTGCTGGTAAAGTAACAAGGATATATAACAGGGCTTAGGGCTTTCTTAGGGTAACGACTACTTTTTTGAAATTTTAAACTTGCAAACTAGAGGCCAAGATAAATTGTAGAGGCCAAAGGAAAAGGCATAACACCATGAAATCTTTTGAGATTCTTGAAAAGACAAAAATAGGGACCCAGGAATAGGACTTGGCCAAATTTGTAGAATAGGAAATTTTGGGCAACATTTTAGTGATTTCTGTTGGATGTCAGCCTACTAGACATGGAAAACCAGTGGCCTATAAACAATCCATTGGGCATGGGGAGCATCTCTGAGCACAAAACTTGACAAAGGGATAGAACCTGAATGAGTCGGACAAAACTTGTGCATAGGCACTTCTTGGAAAATAGGGAACTAACCAAGAAAGCAAGGAAAGAAAACAAAAACACATATTTACAAGAATTACAGAGAGTTATTAACCTCAAAACAAGGCTTCAAGTGGAAACCATTCACTGAGATAGGCAGGGGGACTCCTTCCATATTTGATAGCTGAAAAGCATTGGATACCTTGCACTCTGTTATTACAAATGGTCCACTCCAAAATGAATAAAATTTTGTGTGCTTGCCAGGTCTTGACCTGAACTCATCCCACTTGAGAACTATGTCTCCAACCTTGAAATTCTTGGCTTTAGCTCTCCTATCAAAGCTCTTCTTCATTTGAATCTGATGGAATTCCATGTCTTGCATTGATTTGTCTCTGAGTTCTTCCAACTCCATCAACTGAGCATACCTAACCTGTAAGGGATCTCCTTCATCAAATAGGGCATATTGAGTGGCTAGGTCCAGGGCTGGCAATTTAGCTAAGATGGACAACTTAGCCTCCCTGCCATATACTAACACATAAGGAGAATTACCAATGATTTTCTTTGGGGTAATTCTATCCAACCACAAGGTAGACCTTAGCTTAGTATGCCAATCCCTTTAATTTTCTTAAAGAGTCTTCTTGATTATCCTAATCAAATTCTTATTGGTTGATTCAGCTAAGCCATTGCCTTGGGGGTAATAATTGGAACTGGTATCCAAATAAATGCCATTCTTGACTACCCACTCTGAGACTTTGAGGTCGGTGAATGCTAATGCATTATCTGATATTATAGAGTCTGGAGTGCCAAATCTATGAATTAAATCATCATAAAAACTTAATACAACACTCTCATTGGCCTCCTTTGATGCAATTGCTTCTGTCCATTTGGTGAAATAATCAGTTGTAGTAATTATCCATTTATGGCCTGCACTAGATGGAGGATTGATCATACCAATGAATTCTATACCCCACTTCATGAAGGGTTTCTCTGTTCTGACTGGATGTAGGGGCAAGGCTGCAAGCCTTTCTTTTCCTATAAACATGGCACACTTGATACATTTTCTCACATATTCATGATTGTCTTTAAAGATATATGGCTAGTAGTATCCAGCCCTCATGATTTTAAAAGTAGTAGTCCTAGGAGAAAAGTGACCTCCAGAAGGTCCATCATGAAATTCAAATAGGACATTAGCTATCTTTTCTGAATCTATGCATCTTAAAAGGACACCACTGTGATCCTTTCTGAAAAAAAATTCATTTATCAACACAAAAGGAATAGATTGTAATCTATAATACCTTCTTTTTGCTGAATCCAAACCTATAGGACATTGTCCTGTTTTCAAGTAATTGATCATATTAGGCAACCAGCTTGCTGCCTTGGCTTGTTCTTCTATAGACTGCACCACTAGAGATGCATCTATTGTTTCTGATTTCTTTGAACTTTCATCCTCTGCCAAATGCTCACAAAGACCTCTTCCTCTAACCATCTTGGTAGTTTGAATATCAATGTCATATTCCATCACCTTGGTGATCCAACCAGCTCTTTTCTCATTTAGGTCCTTGGAAAGCAAAAATTCCTTGACACTTGTATGAGTAACCTTTAATTGTACCCTGGGTCAATAGATATTTGAACTTTTTAAGGCTCTTTATCATAGCAAGTACATGTTTCTCTACAAAAGAGTATCTTTGTTCATACTCCTCTAAACCTTTGCTAAAGAAAGCAATAGGTTGCTCCAATCCATCTGAATTTTCTTGGGTTAACATTACAGATATAGCATCATGACCTCCATAAGCATAAAGGATTAAATCCTTATTGAAATTTGGGTTTAAGAGGGTAGGAGCTTCTGTTAGGGCCTCTTTGATAGCCTAGAAATTGGCTTTCCCTTCTTTGGTCTAACTAAAAGCTGAACTCTTCTTTAACATGGCTGTCAAAGGCTTCAATAATTCTACAATGTTAGGCAAGAATCTCCTAACAAAATTAATCTTTCCTATGAAAGATTGGAGACCTTTCTTGTGATGTGGTAGGGGTAGCTCTAGGATAGTTGCAATTCTCTTAGGATCCACTGTAATTCCTTCTTTGGATACTACATATCCCAATAGTTTTCCTTCATGAACTGCAAACACACATTTCTTGGGATTAAGAGATATCCCAAACTCTCTACACCTTTCAAAGATCTTCCTCAAATGTTTGATATGATCTTCTACATGTTTTGAATAGATAGTTATGTCATCCAAGTAGACCAACACAAATTTGTACATAAGGCTTTTAAAGGCCATATCCATTGCCTTTTGAAATGTAGCACCCGCATTTGACAAACCAAAGGGCATCTTTTGATAAGCCATGGTTCCCCACTTGGTTGTAAATGTAGTCTTATATTGATCCTCTTCATTTATTAAGATCTGATTGTATCCTAAATAGCCATCCAATAATGAAAATCTCTCGGATCTAGAGACACATTCTAAGATTTGTTCAATGGAGGGTAGTGGATGGCGGTCTTTTAGTGAGGCTCTATTAAGATCCCTGAAGTCAACACATAACCTCAGCTCCCCATTCTTCTTCTTGATAGGAAAAAGGTTGGAAACCCAACTAGTATGCTTAATGGGGTAGATGGTACCACTTTCTATTAATTTGAGTACTTCTTTATGCATAAGTGGCTCAAGCTTAGGATTAATAGGCCTTTGGTTTTGCCTCACTGGTTTGGCATTAGGCTCTAATTCAATAGTGTGTTGAGAAAGAGAAAGGTCAAAACCTTTGACGTCTTCATATTGCCATGCAAATACATCACTAAATTCTTTGAATAACTAAGTGTAAGCTTTCTTTTCCAATTCAGTGTTTATCTTTCCCAATTGTAGACTCTTACCTGATTCCAACTCTAGTTCAACACAATGATCTTGTTGGACTACGAGGCCGGTTTTGTTCTTCTTAACTTCATCATCCTTGTTGAAGAAAGTCTCTAAAGTGACAAGACCCCTAGGCATCTTATTGGACTTCAGTTGTATTACCTGATCACAATAGTTTTGTGATAGCCTATCTTGATTGCATTCTGAAAAAACATCTTCCTCAAACAAGAACTGTAGAATTTGTTCATCATTGTCAAACACTTGCCAATTAACATCATTATTAGGAACAGAGGGTCTGACAATCACTTTGATATGTTGTTGATCCCTTTCTTTTGAAATGCTATTTGGAATGTCATACTGAGATCCAACAAAAGCTAACCTATATGCATTTTGATTTAATTTCCTAGGGATAGCAACAATATTAAAAGCACAAAAATCTTCAATTGCATCCCAAACTCTATGATTTTATGCTTTCAAAGTGTCATTTTTGGTTGCACTTATCCCTCTTACTTGGCCGACAACTAGCTCACTGTCACCATAAACTTTTAAGGCCTTAAGCCCTCTTTTTCTAGCCCATTCTAGTCCATTGACTAGGCTTTCATACTCTACAATATTGCTAGTGCAAGAGAAACTGAATCTAAAGGTAGTATAATACCTTTTTCCTTTTGGGGACACTAGCATAGCACCACCACCAGAACCATGTCTACTTCTAGCTCCATCAAAAAATAGTTACCAAACCTAATTGCTTTGATCCTCATTATTAGTATCCTCTATGATGAGGCTTGGCTCTATGACTCCACTTTCTTGTATTAAATAACTTCCCAAACCCAAATCCAAAATTAGATTTTCTTAGGCCTCTGAAGCTCTTTCATCTAGAAGAATATCAGGGATACTCTCTATCTTGGTGCTTGCTTCACTAATGTTTTGGAAGTCACTGTCATAAAATATGGGGCAGTTTACATTGATGGTATTGGACACATATGGTTCTATATGGTGTGCTACTAATGGTTCTGACTTAATGGTGACCTTGGTCCCTTACCTTGTATGAAATAGTATGTGAGACCAGTCAGAAGATAGGTAACCTCCTATCTTAGCTGTAAACTCCCTTGAAAGACATATAGAAAATAATGCAGGGAGATCTATGATATATATATATATATATATATATATATATATATATATATATATATATATATATATATATATATATATATATATATATATATATATATATATATATATATATATATATATATATATATATATATATATATATATATATATATATATATATATATATATATATATATATATATATATATATGTATGTATATATATGTATATCAAGGAGGATGGAAAAATTAGGACTAGCATGCAAGATTAGACTGGTATCCTTAGCCACACCTATAGTATTGATTGAGGACCTGTTAGCTCTTTTTCATGTAGAATCGCCAATATAGCTATTAAGCTTGACTCTCAGGTTCCCAATTCCAAATTCTTATAGGGAAAAGGCTAATTGATAAGGACCAAGTCCTTCTTCTACTTCGGGCTCCACAAACTCTGGTGGGTGTACCTATCTTCAGACTCATTGCTTCATAATGAAATCCTTGCAGTGGATTAGGGGTTCTCACAATGACTTACTAATGTCTCTTGCTGCAACTGATGTAGAGCTTAGAAAGCCAATCCATGATGTTAACAAAAGCAAACAATCATTGTAGAAAAATGGCAAAAGTGACAAGGGTATTCACCCTTCTTCTCTTTGAGCTTAAAACTCAGGCAGGTTAACCTATCTGATTCACTTCTACAAGGAATCACCAAAAGCACTTGCACTATTCAATGCAATCAAAAAACATTTATGTTCTTGAACTAGAAATGGAAAAGTGATTTGAAAAGATTTTGATTACAAGTTTGGTCAAACTAGTGCCTAATCCTAGGCATGGATTCAGAAAATGCACATCAACAGGAAACTTCAAATCTTATATAAATGAAATTCAAACAATCTACCTTGCACACCATTCTTTCTTTCCCCTATTTGGACATTAGATCCTCATGAAACATCAGATTATCAGCAACAATCTTCAAGATATTACACTCCCCTTGAAAGAAACTTGAGAATCATTACACCATTTACCTTGTAAACAGGTATACAGAGATGCCTTACAAATTGATACACAACAATTTGATATAACACAAAGAGACATCAAACAAATATGGGAAAGGATTTTCACTATACTTCATTAAATCATCCTGTATCTATACATTCAATCATAGAAAACTCAGAATCAGAACTCTGACATGAAACCTAGAACTTGCATTAATGGAACTCCAACACTTGCAGAGCTTAGCTCCTACCAAAAAATTGGAACCTCTCTAAAGAGATCAGAAATAGGAATAAGAAGAGGGGGAAAAACATAGCAGGTTACCCAAACTGACACATGCCCTTAAGATCAACAAATTCCATGAATCACCAGGTGAAAAGAATCAGATTTCACAACATATCTTCCCGCCACCCCCCCCCCCCTAAAAATTAAACTACAATAATGCAAGCAGATGACCACCTATGCAAAATCTAGTTTCAAAATTGGAATCCTCACGTCGAGACCTTTCCGGTGGTATATAATAGTCCATAGTTGGGCGAAAAATAAAGTCCCCAACCATTAAAATGGTCTCCCAAGTCTGTAACTTTAATATTTGAATTTTCAATATAGTCGAAACTATATGAAAATACATCTTTGATTTTGATTTTTCACTTTGCACGGGAAGGACTTTTGAATAAAATAATCATTTTTGGCCTCCTGCAGTGGGACCCACCTGACACATGGTAGGCCCAGATCAGCTGACCTGCCACCTCATCCACCATCTCATCACCTAGTTGAATGCCACATGTCAACCTGTCGCATGTTTGCAAGGGCTGAATTTGGCCCTTGCGATCATGCAACCACTTGACACATGTCCATCTCTGACCAGTCACCGCCACCTACAAAATTTGTAGTCTCAGGTCCCGCTGGCATGAAAATCGAGGCAGGTGTCACACATGCACACGTGGAGAGAGCCTCTGGGCTCATCACTATACCTTCCTACTGTGTGAATTTGGTTGTATCTATTGGTGTCCAAAAATGACACTTATGCTCTAAAAGGCTGCTAGTATACCCTCAGAGGGTTTTAGGAATGGTTAGCTCCAAAATGAAAAAGGTCTTAGGGTAACTGGACCAACTCTACGGATAAGACTGCCCTCTTATGCTTCTAGCTCTGCAAAACCAAGGTGGGTGCACCTAACCTAGTATAAAATAAACTTCATACACCAAGAACTAGGTTCATATAACAGATGATTGGATAGTAAGAGGGTACTAAATGATAACCACACATTCATTGACACCTCTTCACTATGGGATAGGACCTCATACAACCAAATACTAAAAATTTAGGAATGGTTCTTAATTTATGTTTTTTGAATCAATACAAACTCTCAGGACATGTCAGCAAAGAAATACTTATCTAGGCCAGTGCCTCATCCATTGTGCAAGGTTTCTTGGACAGACTACACACACACACCAGAAATATACCTAAGATTCAAAGCCATAAACACATTTACAATCTCCTCTACTGCTTACAGAATATCCCTATATAGACAAGAGATAATTTATGTCCCATCTAGAGCATCATTTAATCTAATCTTGGACTAGAACTCAAGATTGAAAACCTATACAAAAATTATTATGCAATGAACTGGAAAGTTCAAAATTTATTTACATTGACACAAGGGAGAGATGAGGTTCAAGTGCCTGCATTAAGTGTGAAGAATCCTCAAGTGCATACAATCCATCCAAAGGAACCCTTCTTGCAAACTCAGCTTAGACTTGTGACTTTCTTTCAAATTGCCCAAAAATCAAGACAAGACATTACAATTCAGACTGGCAGAAGACTTACAATAGAAAAGTTTGAAAATCTAACTCCCAATGCTACAAAAATGATCATGAAAATCCCTTTATACCAGAGTTACAATGAAAGTGCAATGATCATTTCAAAACAAGATTTTAAAATCACCTAACCCCACCGAGAAATAAAACATAGACATGACAGGGGTCAAGCCACAGCCATTGACAATCCATTCTGCCTACTCCAAGTGCTCAAAAATTGATTTTTGGGACCTCCTACCATAAAAAAACACTTAGCGAGCTCAAACGGACACAAAATTCACTACAAATACCACTCAAGCCAAGACTGTCATTCACCAGGTACCAAATCAACCTCTGCAAAACACTCACGCACCCTGGACCACACTCTACTCTACCTTTTTAGAGGATCAGATGATTGTCGCAAAATCGCATGGCCCTGACAAAACCCTCACACTTTAACGACAACCATTGATGCTCTGACACATTAGGACCCTCTACCCAATCCGAAAACTAGGTCCCACCACACATCACACTTGCGCACTTAGAAAAGTAAACCGCCAAGCAACCTTACATAACTGGGACCCACACGGACAGGTGGCAAGCGGTCGCATGATCGCATGTTAGAAAATTCTGACATGTAGCCATGCGACAGCCAATAAGAACATGCCACCTGTCCCCCCTCTGACACTGGGCCCACCATCCAGTCAGACTTGTGCGGTTAAGACAAAAGAACAAGGAGTGCCAGCAGAAAAGAAGAAATGCAAGGTCGAAAACACACAGTGTTTTCAGTGAAAGGTAAAAAACACACAGAATTTTCAACATGACACAAAGGTGAACCAGGAAGCCAAAAACAACGAGGGTTTTTATGCAGGCCAAAAAGGTCAAAAACATCATGGATTTTTGAAAACACTGTGGGTTTTCGACACTATGGCAGAATTTTAAAATTTGCTTCCCGCGGACCTTAGAAATTGAAAATCTTTCTGGGCTTTGCACATTAGTAGACGCGACTTGGGCCGAAGCAAGGTGACACATGAAACATACAGGGCAAGACATGCACAACATGAAACACTTGCAGGGAGGAGGCCATCTTTACAAGATTTTTCAATGCATGGAAAAATGACCTAATAGTGGCTCTTTCTAGGGACATGTATCTCTTGTAGATACAATGAGGAAAAAAAATCTACTGGAAGAGAAGACCATAAAATTTTGAACCAAAACAACCCTAAGAGACCTAGGGAAGAAACCTAACTACTGCTCATGGAAAAGATACTTCAAGAGAAGTAAAACTTTAGGAATTGTCCATGAACAGGCAATTCCAAAGTGCCACCAGTTAGATCTTTCAAAATATATGAATATGTTCCCCACTTGCTCTCAATCAGATAAGGGCCCAACCAAATAGGATCAAACTTACCATGCCATCCCCTATCCTCCAATCTGGCATTCCACATTAGAACAAGATCACCAGCCCCAAAACTCCTTTGAGTGGCTCTTTTATCAAATAAGCTCTTACACTGTGTCTGAAGTGTTTCATTTCTTTCATGTGCATCTCTTCTTACCTCTTCCAACTAGATTAACTCATCCATCCTTAGTCTCATTTCATCATCTAAGTCTTCATCATATGCCGGGATGAATTTATACATTTGCAATAGATTGTTCTGAGGTAACCTAGCTCTTTTCCTGTAGACTAGATCAAATGGGGCACAACCTGTGGCCTTCTTTATAGTCACTCTATCAGCCCACAATGCCCACCATAACTTTTTGTCCCATGCTTTCTTATTTTTGTCCAACACCCTTTTGAGGATCTTTATCAAGCTTTTATTACTGGATTCAGCCTGGCTATTTCCTTGTGGATGGTATGGAGAAGAAAATGAAATGTGTATCCCATATTGCTAACAAAAATCACCAAATTCTTGTGATCTAAAACACATTGCATTGTCTACCACAATTGTTTCTCAGCAACCAAATCTAGTGAGAATATTTTGCATTACAAAATCAATTACCACTTTACTAGTAGCCCTTCTAGTGGGAATAGCTTCAACCCACTTAGTGAAATAGTCTGTTGCCACTAATATGTAGGAATGCCCACCACTAGACTTGTTTGGAATCTCACCAGTGAAATTAATACCCCACTCCTGGAAAGGGGCCTGAACTGAGACTGGCTTGAGTGGCAAATTCCCACTAAATTTTAACTTTCTTGCAAATCTCTGGCATGCATCACATTTCTTTACAAATTGATGTGTGTCCCTAAAAACTATAGGCCACCAAAATCCAGACCTAAGAATCTTGTGGGTTGTGGTCTTTGCCATATAGTGTCCTCCACACACACCTTGATGCATTTCTTCCATTAGAGTCTTAGATTTTTCATGATCCACACATTTTAGCATTACTCCTTCATTGCTTCTCCACCACAACTCACCATGAATAATGGCATACCTTGCTGACTGTAACTTGACAGTCCTCCTCTTATTTTCATTCATGTTAGGGGGGAGGAACAACTTGTGCAAGTAATTGATGACATCTTTATACCAATCACAGTAATCCATATCAAAAATATATGGCCTCTCTTCCTCTTCTAGCATATTCACATGATTAGCAATCAGATTACTTTGTGCCATCAACTTTGCAAGGCCTAGGCCTCTTACCAATTTTGTAATTTGGATATCTATATTGAATTCTTGGATCCTATTGATCCATCTACATCTTTTTCTTGATACCTCTTGTTGCACTAATATATCTTTAACAACAACACTAGGGACATAAGAAACCACCTTAGCTCCCAAAAGATAACACCTAAAAGCCTTGACTACTTTGACTAAGGCATAAGCCTATTTTTCAGTGATATCATATTTCAATTTTGCTACATGTAAAGACTTGCTAAAATATGATATAGGTTGCTCATATCCATCTAAATTCTTTTGTAATAAGACTGCTGCAACCGTATCATAAGAAGCAAAAGAGAAAATCTGCATGGGCTTACCATAATCAGGGGTCCTCAAAATAGGGGCATCCTTAATGGCTTGTTTGATACTTCTGAAAGATTCATCTGCTTCTTCATTCCATTCTACTTTTGCATCTTTTTTCAACATCCTAGAGATGGGAATACAAATTTTTGCAAAATTGGTAACAAATCTTCTTAGAAAATTTACCTACCCAAAGAAAGACTGTATTCCTTTTATATGTCTTGGTGGTGAGAGCTTGTCTATTGCTATGACCCTTTCTGGATCAATTCTCACTCCATCTGTAGACACAATATGTCCTAAGAGCTTGCCTTCTACAACACCAAAAGAACACTTCTTTGGATTCAAAGAAATCCCATACTCTAGAGCTCTGATGAAAATCTTTTCTAGATGCTCACAATGCTGATCCTCCTTTTCTGAATATGCTATGAGATCATCCTGGTATACCACTAGAAACTTGTTTATGAAATCAGAAAAAGCTACATCCATAGCCCTTTGAAAAGTTGCTCCTGCATTTGTCAAGCCAAATGGCATCCTAACATAAACATATGTTCCCCAAGGAGTGGTGAATGCAGTCTTGAATTGTTCTAACTCCTTGACCATGACTTGATTATACCCAGAGAAACCATCCATCATTGACATCAACTTTGATCCAATGATTCTTTGCAGCATGTTTTCCATATTAGGGAGACCATAGTTGTCTTTCAAAGAATTGACATTCAGATTTCTAAAATCAATAGATAGCCTAATGTCACCATTCTTCTTTTGGACTGGAACCAAATTTGACACCCAAGTAGAATGTCTGACAGGCTTGATAATGCTAGCATCCATCATCTTTTTGAGTTCATCTTGCATTTTCAATGCCAAAGTAGGGTTCATAGGCCTTAATTTCTACCTAAAAGGTTTAGTTCCTTCCTTTAATGGTATCTCATGCTGGAAGAGATCTTCTCTATATGCCTTCAAATCTTCATAAGACCAGACCATGCAAAGACATGTCTAAATTTTTTGAGAAGATCAATCAGATTTCTTCTAGTTCTTTGAGATAAACATTTACCTTTGTAAACATTCTTTGGTTCTTGGCTTGTCCCTAGATTCACCTCCTCCAAATCATTTATCTTGTCTACAACTCTAGCAACACAAGCCCTCTCTTTATCATCAAATGCTCTCTCAAGAACAACCAATCCCCTTGGGATTCTATTTGACTTCAATTGTAGTACCTCCTTTCCTAGGACATTCTCCTTTCCATTTCTGATGTCAACATAGGCACTAAAATCCATCTCCTGACCATCAAAGTGAGATTCACACTGCAAGAACCTCAAAATATCCTGATCATCAGAAAATACTTGCCAATTCTCAACATTATCTGGGATAGAAGGCCTGGACTTACACTCAATTCTAGATATCCCCGCAAAGGTAACATCCTCTGGCCTTAAGGCTATGTTTTCTATTAAATCTGCCATCCTATTTTGGCTTCTATCCACCCAATCAATTCCAAAAGCATTGAAACATTCAATTTCATCCCATACAGCATTCCTATATTGTTTCAGCCTTTGGTTTTTTTATGCATACTTTGATCTAATCTGAGATACTATTAACTCAGAATCACCAATCACCCTAAGATGTTTGATCCCATGTTTTGATGCTTGTCTCAAACCAATCAATAGGGCCTCATACTCTGCAACATTGTTTGTGCAAGGAAACAAGAGAGTGAAAGAAAACTTAAAAGTCTTACCACTCAGGGATACCAACAATACTCCTACTCTAGCACCTTCTCTAGAACTTTCTCCATCAAAATATAATGTCCATAAGACATTACCCTTTTCCATGTTATTCTCATCATCAGCCAAAAGGATAGGCTTGGCATTTTCTTGCATCTCATTCCTCTGAACTTGGAATGAACCAATGTTAGTGTCAACAAAACAATTCATGCTATCCTTCTCATTTTCCTCAATCATATGTGGAGTTCTAGCTTCCCTTGACACCTTCACCCTCTCTCCTTCAATGCCAAAAGTGGAAAAAGATAGGTCACATTGAATACTTCCTCCCATGGAGGCACTCCACTTTCTAGATAGCAACATTCCATATTGAGGAGGAATGTCAACTACAAGAACACTCATAGTCAACTATTTATCAGGAAATGTAGCTAATTTATAAGGCAGAGCCTTGATGGTACCAATAACTGACACTTCTCTTGAGTCCATAGCTTGGCATCTCCCATGAGGTGTATCAACCTTTAGTCCTAATGATTTCATGATCTCTGCAGGCATGACAGTGTTTGATGCTCCAGAATCAATCATGTAGTTCTTCAATATTTTACCATCAATCTCACGGGACAAAAAGAAAGGATCAACTGTCCCTACTACATTGTTTACAATATTTGTATCCAAGAAGATTTGAGGGATCTTAGAAACAATTTCTTCACTCTTACCGTTAGGTGTGTCCTCCAAGGAAGCCACATCTTTGTCATTTCTACTCACTTCTTGGATTCCTACAAAAGAAATACCATTTACCCAATTTAAGGCCTTGACCTTGTGTTCTTCTATACTCATCATTTCCAAAAGTGGAACCTTGACAGTGATCTGTGAAAGCAACTTAGACATATCTATTGGAACATACTTCTGGCTATTTATGTCTTCATCAAAAATAGTGACAACTTTATCTTTTGTGGACTCAGATTTGTCCTTGAGAGAGGATTCCTCTTCCTTCTGAAAGGCAGGAACAACCACATCTGATGTTTTTGCTTTGTTCCTAGGTGTTGTCACAGGCATAATTTTCTTTTTTACCTTCACTTGGTCAACAATACAAGAACCCTTGCCCTTTTCTTCATGTTTTTGTACACTATTTTCTGCCCTCTTAATGAACATACTGCCCGGTTTACCAGCTGCATTTCCAACTGTCCTATTTCTCAAATTGTAATTGCTTCTAGCTTGAGTGACCATGTCTACAGTGATTTGAGCAATTTCTTCATATGATGGTCTTCTTAAAGAAACTTTCCCCTCACCCCTTACTACACCACATCCAACATCATCAAACTCTTCTTCTTCATCATCAGTTAAGTCAGCTTCATCCCACGCATGTGAAGAAGTCATACCACATCCTTCCTTATCATACTGTTCCTCACCTTCTTGATTATCAGGTAAATTCAAAGCAATGACACAATGCTCTGGACTATGAGGAGATTGACAAGTAGCACACCATGGAACCTCATCATCTAAATTCACTAAATTTATCTGCAAAGGATCAGGGATCCTTCCATCAGGCCTTTCTTGCTTGGTTGGGAAAATGGGCTAGCCATCTTTCCATTGAGTGTTGTAAGGATAATTTTGCATTCTTGGCTGTTTGCTAAAATTGTTTGGAGTTGACCTCTCCATAGTCACAACCTTGTTGTTTCCCTTTTCTCCAGGCTTTAAACCTTCCAAAGCCTTTAAAATCTATTTTAGATTGCTATCCTCTTTGGGTTTAGAGTCAGGAGACCTTCCCATTTCTTTCTTACTCTGCATTTGAGGTCTGCAATCATCTCTTCTTCCTATCTTTCCTGATATTCTTCTATTTCTCTCTATGTTGATAGCCAATTTGTAAGCCTCCCCAAGACTTCTAGGGTTCTTATCTCTCAAGAGATATCCCATCTTTGCATCAAAGGCATTCAAGTATGTCACAAGACACACCTTGTCATCTAGTCTGATAACCTGCAAGAGCCTATGCATAGCTTTTTGGAACCTTATGTTGAATTCAAGGACCTCTTCATTCTGATTTTTCTTTATGTTATTGAATTCATTCAAGATAAAACCCTCATTTTTTTTTATCTCCATAATGTTCCTTAAAACAATTTTTGAATTCATTCCATGACCCTATACTAGCATGGGGTAACCCTCTAAACCAATCCCTAGCATCCTCAATCAGGGATTGCACAGATAGTTTCATTATAACATCATCAGGCTCTACATTATAATCATCTATTACATCTATGAAAATTTTTAGATGTTCTTCACATGTGATGACATTATTTCCAGTAAATTTAGGAAGCTTTTTTCTAATCTCATCAAGGATTACATTAGGATAGCTAGGAATACCAAAGAAGGTAAGTTGTTTGTACCTTTCATGAATAGGAGCTCCATGCAGTGGATCCATTCCTTGAGATGTAGATGTTCTTATGTTTGAACCATCAAGAACCCTAGCAGCACCCGATACACCATTTGCTTGAGTTGCATTGTTACCCTGATTTCCACCTTGCCCTAAGAAGGAAGCAGCAACATGTGAAGGTCCTAAAGTATGCTTGAGAAAATCAATCTTTTTCCCAATTTCTGCAGCACAAGCCTCCAACTCAGCTTTCTCTAGTTCTTTGTCCAATATCTCTTTCTTCCTTCTTGCTATCTCAAGGTCTGAATCTAATCTCAGTCCTGGATCTGATGTTCTATCAATAACAGCTTGTTCATTGATCTGACCTCCAATGGCCTTCTGCTTTCCTTTATCCTTTGGCCTAGTTTCCTCATGTGTTCTTCACACAATAGGTTGTTCCTCTACCCTCTTAGGCTCTGGGATAGAATTAATTGCCTCCAAATCCATTAATTGCCTCTTTAGCTGATCAACCCTCATCATGGCTTGTCTTACTTTATCCTCTTTATCCTTTTCTCTTTGCTGCCTAATGGCAAGTTGTTCCTGAACTCTTCTCTCTAGTTCATAAACCTCTTCAAAGATCTCCTCAGATTCAGGGAGTGTGGTGTCTGATTCATCATCTCCCACTTGAAACTCTTCCTCATACTGGTTCAATCCTAAGTCAATAGCCTCTTCATACTCTGAATTATTTTCTTCCCGACTAGGCCTGGCTTGGATTTCTTGTCTGGTATCTTTCTTGTTTCTCCAAGTCTAAGAGACACATCTTCTTTTCTTTACTCCCCTTGTTTGACTAGGCCTAGAAGTCCTTGGAATGCTTACTTCCATTATATCTTCAAGAGGCTTCTTTCTTTGAGATCTGGAACCTCTATAACTCATCTTTGCAAAACAAATCACTAACCTGTACTGCTATCAAGATTTTTGAGTCGCCACCCAAGTGTATTGGGAATATTACAATGAAATTTCTTCACTAAATAAATACTCAAATGAGTTAGAGAGACAAGGGACAAGAACAACCCTATTTCTTCCAATGATAAACTACTGGTTAAGATGAACATGCATAACAGATCCCCAGTAGAGTCGCCATCTTGTTGGTGTCCAAAAATGATGCTTATGCTCTAACAGGCTGCCAGTATACCCTTAGAGGGTTTTAGGAATGGTTAGCTCCAAAATGAAAAAGCTCTTAGGGTAACTGGACCAACTCTTGGGACAAGACTACTCTCTTCTGCTTCTGGCTCTGCAAAACCAAGGCGGGTGCACTTAACCTAGTATAAAATAGACTTCATACACCAAGAACTAGGTTCATATAATAGATGATTGGATAGTAAGAGGGTACTAAATGATAACCACACATTCATTGACACCTCTTCACTATAGGATAGGACCTCATACAACCAAATACTAAAAATCTAGGAATGGTTCTTAATTTATGTTTTTTGAATCATAACAACCTATCAGGACATGTTAGCAAAGAAATACTTATCTAGGCCAGTGCCTCATCCATTGGGCAAGGTTTCTTGGATAGACTACACACACACACACACACACCAGAAATATACCTAAGATTTAAAGCCATAAACACATTTACAATCTCCTCTACTGCTTACAAAATATCCCTACATAGATAAGAGATAAATTTAGGTCCCATCTAGAGCACCATTTAATCTAATCTTGGACTAGAACTCAAGATTGAAAACCTATACACAAATTATTATGCAATGAACTGGAAAGTTCAAAATTCATCTATGTTGACACAAGGGAGAGATGAGAATCAAGTGCCTACATTAAGTGTGAAGAATCCTCAAGTGCATACAATCCATCCAAAGGAACCCTGCTTGCAAACTTAGCTTAGACCTGCGACTTTCTTTGAAATTGCCTAAAAATCAAGACAGGACATTACAATTCAGACTAGTAGAAGACTCACAACAAAAAAGTTTGAAAATCTAACTCCCAATGCTACAAAAATGATCAAGAAAATCCCTTCATACTAGGGTTACAATGCAAGTGCAATGATCATTTCAAAACAAGATTTTAGAATTACCTAACCCCACCGAGAAATAAAACATAGACATGACAGGGGTCAAGCCACAACCATTGACAATCCATTGTGCCTACTCCAGGTGCTCAAAAATTGATTTTTGGTACCTCCTACCATAAAAAACACTCAGCGAGCTCAAACAGACACAAAATTCACTGCAAATACCACTCGAGCCAAGACTTTCCTTCACCAGGTACCAAATCAACCTTTGCAAAACACTCATGCACCGTGGACCACAGTCTGCTCTACCTTTTCGAAGGATCAGACGGTTGTCGCAAAAGCGCATGGCCCTGACAAAACCCTTGCGCTTTAATGACAATCATTGATGCTCTGACACATCAGGACCCTTTGCCCAATCTGAAAACCAGGCCCCACCACACATCACACTTGCGCACTTAGAAAAGTAAACCGCCAGGCAACCTTACATAACTAGGACCCACACGGACATGTGGCAAGTGGTTGCATGATCGCATGTCAGAAAAGTCTGACATGTGGCCATGCGACAGCCAATAAGAACATGCCACCTATCCCCCCTCTGACACTGGGCCCACCATCTAGTTGGACTTGCATGGTTAAGACAAAAGAACAAGGAGTGTCGGTAGAAAAGAAGACATGCAAGGTTGAAAACATAGTGTTTTCAGTGAAAGGTCAAAAACACACAGAATTTTCAACATCACACAAAGGTGAACCAGGAAGCCAAAAATTATGAGGGTTTTTATACAGGCCAAAAAGGTTGAAAACATCATGGATTTTTGAAAACACTGTGGGTTTTCGACACTGTGGCAGAATTTTAAAATTTGCTTCCCGCGAACCTTAGAAATTGAAAATCTTTCTGGGCTTTGCACATTAGCAGATGCGAGTTGGGCCGAAGCAAGGTGACACATGAAACATAGCATGAAACAGTTGCAGGGAGGAGGTCATCTTTATGAGATTTTGCAATGCATGGAAAAATGGCCTAACAGTATCCATCAAACTCTCCCCATTCTGGATGAATGTGGGATATATATTTTAAAATTTTTAATGTACTTCTCGGTGCTTTGCCCAAAATAATGGGATCCACTGCCACACATTAAACACCAGCCATGAAAACGGGCCCACCAAGCCATTCCTCACCTTTTACTTTGCATTGTAGTTGAGTGTTGGCATATTTAAATCAAAAAGAGAATCTTAACCCAATGAATGTGGGATATTAGTATTGTGCATCCACATAACTTTCACACCTACCTCCATATTCACAATACGCTGGCATATTGCTTCTTAATGCGTGAGTCCTCCATGCATAGCCATTCAATCACTATGATCGAAAACCATTATAGAAGAAATATTCCCATCTGCTCTTTCATGCATCTTTTATCATGGGAGACACATAATTTGTCAATTTCATCTTGTTGACCAATTCGGTTATCCCCTCTAGACGCTCTTGGGAAGCAATGCCATTAAATTCTTGTGTTGTCGAGCTCATAGCAAGGATATCAAGTGGCCTTCGAACAATTTCTTGTACATAAGCACAGATCATTCCATAAAGAAGTGCATTGCGTAATCCTCTTGGATGGGTTCAAATGGAAAATGGTCCATCATAGGCAACAGTCCATCATGTTGAGTGGATACAATAACAGTGTGCACACTGTTAGGCCATTTTTCTGCCATTGCAAAATTCTTATGAAAATGGCCTATTTTCCTTGCAAGTATTCTTCATGGCCTCCTGCCTTGTGTTCTCGTTGTTGTCACCTTGCTCTGGTCCAATTTGCATGTGTTGAATCGCCAAATCCAAAAAGATATTCAATTCTAAGGTCCGCGGGAAATATTTTCAAAATCTGCCTGAGTGTGGAAAACCCACAGTGTTTTAAAAATTCCATGATGTTTTCAGTCTGTGTGTTTTCGGCCTTCATTTTTTTTGACCCCATGCTTCTTGCTTTTGTGCGCTTATCCTTTGGTGTCAAAAACTCTGTGTGTTTTCGGTCTTCCATTGTGTCAAAAACTTTGTGTGTTTTCAACCTTCTAGTTTCTTATTTGTTGGTCATTCCCTCAAGTGTGCAAGTGTGATGACAGGTGGACCTGGGCCTTCAAAAGCTCTTCTTGATTGGCTGTCGCATGGCCGCATGTTAGAATTTTCTGACATGCGATCATGCGACCACCTGCCACCTATCCGTGTGGGTCCGGTTCTTCATTGTGTTCAGCTGCCTGGCAGTTAGTCTTCTTTTGGCAACTTGGTGACTGGCGGTTTTCTCCTGTTCACTGGTTTCTGGTGGTTAAGTCCCTAGCATTCAGCGACTTGGCAAGCGGTCTTTTCTCTTCAGTCACACATTCTCTTGTTCCCTAGTGATTTGTGGCCAACATCTCATGAACATGCAAATGGTTAGTCACGTGGTCGCTGAGTGCTTGGTAGTTTGTTGGTGGGCCTAGTGTTTCTCAAAGTGGAGTGATAATGTAGCTGAGATCTACGGTTGCTACATGATCGTTAGGAATATTCTCACCTCTTGCAATCATGTGACCACCATCTGATCTTCCCAAAGGGTAAGGCTTTTCTCGACAGTGGGTCTTGTGTCTGATGGTTCAGCGGTTTCAGTGAATGGTGTTGTGACAGGTGGCATCAGGCGTCGCGGTTGCGGAGTTAAAGGTAAGATCTAGTGGTTGGCGGAGTGGATAATGTTTAGCGGCCCAAAAAATTTCCTTCTTATCGTGGGTTCACGGGATGATTTAGCGGCAGTGCTATTCTTTCTACAAATTGGTGAAAGTTCCTTTGTCGCCAATTCGCCAAGTGCTATTTTAACGTGCGATCATGTGTTCACGGGATTCAACTGGAGTTAAGCTTTTCATTCTGCGACTGGGATTTTGCCTTGTCGCCAGTTCATGGAATGTTAACCCGAGGTGCTTGATGAGTTAAAGATCTGAAGCCCGGGAATGATGAAGAGATCTATGGTTGGGACTTAATTGCCAATCTCCGATCGAATTAGAATCGCCGATGTGCTATTGGCACCAAGATTTAGCCATTGGAGTTTGAATTTGAATCTTAGAGACATTTCCAGCGACCAGTAAGGACTGAAATTGATAACAAAGGGGCCAGAGTTGGTGAAATTAAATTTCTCTACCATTCCAGTGTGGTCCAGGGTGTGATGATCATTTGTAGGGATCTGTACCATGTAAGGAATGAACAAGCAATGGCTTGAGGCATGTTGCAAGGTGGTTGATTTGACTTGTTCTCTTGGCAAAATTATGATCTTCTATTCACTATTCTGAAAATTGTCATAATTGGAGATCATATTTGATCTGTTTCTCAGAGATTGCTTGGTTTCCTGCCCCTACAATAAATTCTTGATTGGTTCTGATTGCTATGGTAGTTGAAACCCTTGCCCTAGCTGTCCGTACCTTGTTGCATTCTCTTTGAGAATTCCAAGGCAGCTAGGGGTATATGTAGTCGAGTTTTTTGATTTTGTAAGGGTTCCTTCTTCTGCAAATTTTTTAGGAGAACTGGTTCCATGTGAAGGGTCTTTTTCCTATAGATTTTCTCCTTCTCTCTGCATATAGGGTGTTCTTCTTTCCCTTGCTTTTTCAAAGAATATAATGAAATTGTAACAGATTTCTTATGAATAAGATTTCAATATATTTATTCTGCTCTTAGATTGTCTCCATTTGGGTTTTAGACTTATTAATTGTAGCATCAAGGGTGTTATAGTTTTTCTAGTTGCATTTCCAGTGAGTGTCTACAGTGGAGTTGTTTTTCACAGAAGCAACTGAGTCTAAGACTGGTGTTCAGATATGTATGAGCTGAGGTATCAAAGGTGCATCATGCTTGTCTTCCAGTGGATGCTGGTTAATGTATTACCTATTCCTAAGTATTTCTTTAGATAGGTGATAGAATATCTGGGTGCACAGGTGGTTTAGTAATGTATGATCTGGTCAGGGAGAGTGTGTTGCCTTCTTGTTTCATAGCTCTATTGCATTGAGGTATTTGACTCTGTGGCCCATTGGATAAGGCACTGGTCTATCAAAGATTTAGGGTATCTCAGGGGTCCCTTCAAATCTATTTAAAATTATTTCCTTTCAGTTCCACCCTTTACCTTTCATGTTGTTAGGATAGGTTTCTAGCTTTCAGTCTCATTCCATGCAAGTAGGGCTATTGTATGAGACTTTCTATCATTGGGGTATAGGATACCTATAGGAGATTGATTGCTATTCCACACTAATCTGTCTGTAGGCATTTGGTTTTGTCATGAGGTGTCTTGAATGTGTAGATAAGGCAATACCCGCCTGAGTGAATGTGGAGCTCAAAGAAGAAGGAGGATTTCTCTTTATCCTCATCAATTGGTTTGTTTTTCTTGTCAAGCTTGAGTGCCTAACTAGTGTTTTAAGCCCAACTATTTGATTCAAGCTTGGTCTTGCAAGAAAAAGATCCAACAAAGTGGTGACTCTGCTAGGAAGAACACAAGAAAAACCTATTAAGGAGCTTTGGTTGCAGTCATATTGAAGTATTCAAAATCTTTTGACCAGATTGGTTTGGCCCATCTGATTCACCAACAAAATATCAACTCTGCTGGGGAAGAGGTAAATGACAGCAAGCTTCCTCGCTTGGCTGGATCATCCCAAGGTCCTGGTTGAAGTTAAAGAGTCAGATATAAAAACATGCATTTGCAAAATTTTCTCACTGAGTGTGAGTGGTGGCTCTGATTTGTCTCTGTTTGATCAGTGTTCCTCCTAATAAAGAGTGTGTTACCTGGTGTAGCTTTGTTCTGGTTGGAAGAAGAAACAGTGAAACATTTTCCTCTCAAGGAGGTGGTGACTGTACACTGCAAAGAACTTGTTGGAGCTGCATGGTGAGCTCTAGATCTGCCTTGCCTTCCAATCAACAACTAAGGTTCTTGTTGCAGAGTTCCAAGGTATTTTTCAAGTTCTGAATGTCTCCTTATTAAGTGGTCAAGCACAAAGGAAGGAGTAAGGTGTGACTAGAGGTTAGCATACTTCAAGTTCTCAGCTGGAGTTTGGCAGAATTTTATGGAAGTATTGCATTGGTTGTAATGGATAGGATGAATAATGAGATTGCATTATTAGAACTGGGCATCCTTAGAGATTATATGAAAATGGTAAGGCTGAAGGTAGGATGCAGAAAGGATCTATCCATATCTCTATTTTATGATAGATTTTATGAAGTGTATGATGAGCTTCCTGAGGATGTTGAGTTTCCTGAATCTAATTTCATTAGTTTATTCCTGGAGCTTTATTTTCTTGAGTCAACCAGTTGGTCAGATGCCTTGTGGGAAGAGCATTACACATGTGTCAGGGATTGGATACTTGGTGATGGTAGCCTTGAGCTTGAGGATGCACTTAGGGTCATGTCCTTAAGTGCTGATGTTGAGAGTGATGAAGACAACAAGGGTGTGGTGTCTTCATACGAGTCAGATGCAACATGGGAAGAGGAAAGTGATGATGGAAGTGAGAATTCTTTGGATAGTGAAGATGCCGAGGATGATTCATCCTTAGGGTATGAAGATAAAGAAAAAATAATTGGTGATGATGACTGTATGTCTTCATTTGGTTCTAATTTTTCTTCATGTGCTGTGGGTTTCCATGAGGATGAGATGGGTGCTGATTTTAAAGTATTTTCTAATGCTTTATATGATGAAGAATTTGACTGTTAGCCCATTTTTTGTCATGATGTTCAGCAAGGTGTATTGCATGAAGTTGTCAATCCTTTGTTTGTGGAGCATGTGGAGGTTTCAGATCCAGTTGATTCAAGGTGTTCATTTTCCATCTGTGGGTATCAATCTGACTATTCTTTTGAGGTCCAGCCGGTTACACCTATGGAAATGCAAAGACAGGATCTAGATGAGGCCTTTTTGCAGGTAGAGTATGAGGCTTTTTTGTTTCCAATTGATAGCATGCATGAGTTAGCAGGTGAAGATCAATTTTAGTGTAGAGGTGCTGACCATTGGCATACTTTCATAGTGAGCAGGATGGAGAAAGTGCCAAAAAAATTTACATGTACTATGAAGAATGCTACTTTGTTCTTCCTGATTTGCTGGTTGAACAGGTTGTCAGGTCTGTGGAGACATATGAAAGCAAAATGTCTGATGTGCAACATGAATGAAGAAATGAAAATCAAGATTTTGACAGAGGCAAGAGCTAACTCTTATTTGTTGCTGCAGGGTTTTTGTTAAAAATGTACATTTTGTAAATATCTTTCCCCTTCCTATTGTGTGATTTTCCTTCCTGTTCCCTGCATTTTTTGAGTTCCTTATTTTTGTCCTATTGGTGGTCTACTCTCCCAGAAATCCTGAATTCTCACATGGGCACAAGTTACCCATCATCCCCAACCAGAGCCATTGTTAGGCCATTTTTCTGTCATTGCAAAATTTTTATGAAAATGGCCTATTTTCCTTGCAAGTGTTCTTCATGGCCTCTGCCCTGTGTTCTCCTTGTTGTCACCTTACTCTAGTCCAATTTGCATGTGTTGAATTGCCAAATCCAAAAAGATATTCAATTCTAAGGTCTGCGGGAAATATTTTCAAAATCTGCCTGAGTATCGAAAACCCACAGTGTTTTCAAAAATCCATGATGTTTTTGGTCTATGAGTTTTTGGCCTTCATTGTTTTTAACCATGTGCTTCCTTCTTTTGTGTGCTTATCCTTTGGTGTCAAAAAATTTATGTGTTTTCGGTCTTCTGCTGTGTCCAAAACTTTGTGTGTTTTCAACCTCCTAGTTTCTTGTTTGTTGGTCATTCCCTCAAGTGCGCAAGTGTGATGACAGGTGGACCCAGGCCTTCAAAAGCTCTTCCTGATTGGCTATCACATGGCTTCATGTCAGACTTTTCTAACATGCGATCATGCGACCGCCTGCCACCTGTCTGTGTCGGTCTGGTTCTTCATTATGTTTGGCTACCTAGCGGTTAGTCTTCTTCTAGCGACTTGGTGACTGGCGATTTTCTCTTGTTTGCTAGTTTCTAGCGGTTAAGTCCCTAGCATTCAGTGACTTGGCGAGTGATCTTATCTCTTCAGTCATGCATTCTCTTGTTCCCTAGTGGTTTGCGGCTAACATCTCATGAACTTGTGAACGGTTAGTCACGTGGTTGCTGAGTGCTTGGCAGTTTGTTGGTGGGTCTGGTGTTTCTCAAAGTGGAGTGATAATGTAGATGAGATCTACGGTTTCCACATGATCATGAGGAATATTCTCACCTCTTGCAATCATGCGACCACTGTCTGATCTTCCCAAAGGGTAAGGCTTTTCTTGGTGGTGGGTCTTGTGTCTGATGGTTTGGCGGTTTTAGTGAATGGTGTTGTGACAGGTGGCATCAGGTGTGATGGTTGCAGAGTTAAAGGTAAGATCTAGTGGTTGGAGGAGTGGATAAAGTTTAGCGGCCCGACAAATTTCCTTCTTGTCGTAGGTTCACGGGATGATTTGGCGGCAGTGCTATTCTTTCTGCGAATTGGTGAAAGTTCCTTTGTTGCCAGTTTGCCAAGTGCTATTTTAACGTGCGATTGTGTGTTCACAAGATTCAACTGGAGTTAAGCTTTTCATTCTATGACTGGGATTTTGCCTTGTCGCCAGTTCGTGAAATGTTAACCCGAGGTGCTTGATGAGTTAAAGATTTGAAGCCCGGGAATGATGAAGAGATCTACGATTGGGACTTAATTGCTTATCTTTGGTCGAATCAAGATTTCCAATGTGCTACTGGCGCCAAGATTTAGACGTTGGAGTTTGAATTTGAATCTCAGAGATGTTTCCAGCAACCAGTAAGGACTAAAATTGATGACAAAGGGGGCCAGAGTTGGTGAAATTAAATTTCTCTGCCATTCCAGTGTGGTCCAGGGTGTGATGATCATTTGTAGAGATCTGTACCATGTAAGGAATGAACAAGGAATGGCTCAAGGCATGTTGTAGGGTGGTTGATTTGACTTGTTCTCTTGGAAAAATTGTGATCTTCTATTCACTGTTCTGAAAATTATCATAATTAGAGATCGTATTTGATCTGTTTCTCAGAGATTGCTTGGTTTCCTGCCCCTGCAATAAATTTTTGATTGGTTCTGAGTGGTGTGGTAGTTGAAACCCTTGCCCTAGCTATCCATAGCTTGTTGCATTCTCTCTAAAAATTCTAAGGCAGCTAGGGGTATATGTAGTCAAGTTTTTGATTTTGTAAGGGTTCCTTCTTCTGCAAAATTTTGAGGAGAATTGGTTCCATGTGAAGGGTCTTTTTCCTATAGATTTTCTCCTTCTCTTTTCATATAGGGTGTTCTTCTTTCCCTTGCTAGTTCAGAGAATATAATGAAATTGTAATAGATGTCTTATGTATAAGATTTCAATATATTTGTTCTGCTCTCAGATTGTCTCCATTTGGGTTTTAGACTTATTAATTGTAGCATTAAGGGTGTTATAGTTTTTCTACTTGCATTTCCAGTGAGTGTCTGCAGTAGAGATTTTTTTTGCAGAAGCAACTGAGTCTAGGACTGGTGTTCAGATTTTTATGAGCTGAGGTATCAAAGGTGCTTCATGCTTGTCTTCCAGTGGATGTTGGTTAATGTATTTCTTGTTCCTAGGTCTTTCTTTGGATAGGTGATAGCATATCTGGGTGCACAGGTGGTTTAGTAACATGTATGATCTGGTCAGGGTGAGTGTGTTGCCTTCTTGTTTCATAGCTCTATTGTAGTGAGGTATTTGACTCTATTGCCCATTGGATAAGACACTGGTCTATCAGAGACTTAGGGTATCTCAGGGCTCCCTTCAAATCCATTTAAAATCATTTCCTTTTAGTTCCACCCTTTCCCTTTCATGTTGTTAGGATAGGTTTCTAGCTTTCAATCTCATTCCATGCAAGTAGGGCTATTGCATGAGACTTTCTATCATTGGGGTACAAGATACCTATAGGAGATTGATTGCTATTCCACACTAATTTGTCTATAGGCCTTTGGTTTTGTCATGAGGTGTCTTGAATGTGCAGATAAGGCAATACCCACTTGAGTGAATGTGGAGCTCAAAGAAGGAGGATTTCTCTTTATCCTCATCAATTGGTTTGTTTTTCTTGTCAAGCTTGAGTACCTAACCAGTGTTTTAAGCCCAACTATTTGATTCAAGCTTTGTCCTGCAAGAAAAAGATCCAACACACATGTTCAGGAATCATAGTGCCTCCTTTATTCAAATGTGTGGGCTCTTATTTTCATAAACCTCCACTTTACGTGAGTCTTCCCTACTTGTGTAAGGTCTCACCTTGGTTGTTTACTGGCTATTCATGCTGGCATCTCCAATGCATGGAGTCCCTTTCATTTTGCACAGGCCACTCCCTTACAATGCATAAGACACTATACTTCACGCTGGCTACCCCAATTGTGTGAGCCTCCTATGGTTTAAGACATGGGCTTCAATCCAAAATGTGTGAATGCCATTACTTTGGCCAAATGCCAACCTCCTCTCTGTCCATCACATAGATAGGCTACTTCCATTCATTTGATTGCTTTGATAATGAGCAGTACACCCCTCTCAAACACTGGTGGTCCCTTATGTTTGAGCATGTAACCCCTCATTATTGATGCTGGTCTCCCATGCGCTGGCACTTCCATTGTGTGTTGGTGGTCTATGTATTGCCCAGACTTCTCTTTTAACATTTTACATAAGCCTCCAATTTTAGCTCATGCTTTAACGCAAGGACTTACTCTTTTGACTGGTTTTTTGGTGCTGCATGTAGCCTCCATTTAGCGCAAGCTTTCTATCAAATGGTGTGAGGCATCATATATGGAATGCTGACTTTCTAAAAATATTATATGAGGCTCCTTTGTTAATGCACTGGTAGCTTTCTACATCACAACCACCTTCATTTCTTGATCTAAACCTCATCATATATGCATGAGCCACCACAATATTGGCTTCCCTTTTTAAAAAAAAAAATCTCAAGCACTTGTATTGCTATGTGCTACCTACCCTTCATATTCCTCAACTTGCAAAGCATCACCATCTCATTAATATGTTGGTCCCTGCATGTTATAACACATTGCCATATTATTTTGTTTATCACTTTGATATCCTTTCTCTCTATCATTGCCCTTATACTATATTTGTCTTTTCTTTTCAATTTCTTTGTTATCTTCTCAAGCCATTAATATAATGAGCAGACTTTAATCTTTCAGTTTGACACTTTGATAATGTTTTCCCATCATCATCCATCACAATTTTTACTTGCTCCAAAACTAGCATACAAACAAAATGTGTCCTTGTTTTATGAAGTTTAATTGAAGCTCCAGCAAAATTGAAAGTGATGCTGAGAATGCCCAGGCTCCCCAAACAAGTCTGGCACTTGATCTGAAACAATGATTGCAAGCTCAAAATTGGTTTCTCTTGACTTCTCATTAGTGATTAAGTCACTCAAAGAATATAACTCATAGTGCGCCGGAGATTCTAGTCACACTACCCACCTTTTCACTTTTGCAACGGCTGGCGTGTAATGTCATGGAGTTTCTCTGACATGTGAGATTATGCGCTGACCATCGATTTTATTCTATTGAAAGAGCTATCTCAGGTGGGTCCTCAGTTTCTGACGTGCTCATTCTTCATTGGTCAGTTAGACGATAGCTGGGCTTTTGGTAGGACCGTGTTAGAGTATCTGCAAGGATGATAGTAGACTGAAGATCTATAGTTGTCGCTTGATCGCAAGGGATCTTCCCAGCCCTTGCAATCTTGTGACAATTGTCTGATGCTCTTTCTATAGGTCATGGGTCCACGTTGCCAAATGGGCTAATGTGTACAACATTTGATTGGTCTGCATGGTGATAACTAGATTTTCAGTGGGTCCCTTTGTCAGAGGGGTCCTGGTCTAATAAAGATCTACGGTTGGCGTAAAGGCACAAGGGATCTTTTTGACATATAAGATCATGCGCCCACCATTAGATTGAGATCTAAGCTATAGTGGGACCGTGTTAGATCTCACCGAGGTGTACGCCTATAGAGCAATCAAGGGAAAATAAAAAAATGATAGGTGGCGGTTCTAGGCCCAGGGTTAAGGGTATTCTGTGAATCAGTGACTAAAGAACTTTTTCATGTTCGCCAGACTTAACCGGGGTCAACTAAAGATTTAAATGACTCTGTGACTGAAGGGAAAAGGTAACCTGAGGTGCACTTGGGGTAAATTCTATAGATGAACAATTCCTAAGTAAATAAGAAGATCTGACGATTGTGTTTTAAAAGGAGATTGAGATTTAAACGATAGATGTCAATAGAAGAAAAGTGTGGCACCACCCTGTTAGCCATTAATATTCAAATTTTAAATATTTCTCTGTAGGGTTTTTTGCTAGGTTTTGATCCAATGGTCGGTTGCGGCAAAATGGGTAGCTAAAAATTTATGTTTCAAGGATGATTGTAGTTGGAAAAGATGATGACAGGGATCTGGGCGGCTGACTTTGGTCATTTCTTATTTTCTAAGAGTACCAAATCAGTGCATTCATGGCAAGACTTTGTGCAAGAGAGGTAGATGAGTCCAGGTTGCTTATCTGTAGACTGATTGTAAAGTACAGGGAAGGGCACTCAAAGAATATCTGATCAGCTATGATGTTGCAGAGATATATTTATGATAAAATTTGATGGGGTAGGGTTTGATTATTATATTGAAAACCATGTAACCCTAGTTAGGTTTTGACTCCTGCCTGCATGCAGTTGAGTATGTATATATTTTATTTTTGGAGCTTTTGAGATCATATTTGGACAATTGTAAAAGAAATTCACCTTTCTTGAGAGTTATCTATGGCATTTTCTTTGCCCTCTAGCTTCTACAATTGTATTTCTCCCATTGATGATTCAGATATTGTAGAGGTATTTTGTGACAATTCTTCATGTCCCTATGCTTCCTTGTTTGAGTCTTCTCTTATTGAATCAAAGTATATACATGTTTTCAATGACAACTTAGGGTTCTTGATCCCTCTTACTTTCTGTAATTTTGTGTGTTATTGTGTTTGATTTTATTTAGATGCTTTTGTGGGTATACTTCAGCCCCCTAACATTCTTGTCTCAATCCTACACCAAGTTGTAGAAGTGAATGTCTTCTTGCAGGTCATAAGTTGTGTCTTATTTTTAGGCCCTCCTATGAAACACTTATGCAAGCCTATTCAATAAGTTGTGACCTACTAGACCTAAGCCTTTCATTGATTCCATTCCTCTATACTGAGATCCAAACCCTAATTTTGATGCATCACCTAGTAGGTAGTTTGCTTTCAGTCATTTCCCTTCCCAAGCATTCCTTCTATCCCTTTCACTCAAAAGATTTACATTTCATGTCTAAAAGCAAATTAAGGTGATTATCCAAGAGGAACCAGCCTAGAACCTGGAGGTCTCATCTTAGTTAGCATAGGTCCCATAATCTGGAGATGATTCCAATGTTATACTAGGTTATCAAGACTACGAGAGCTTGAAATAAGCGTGCAAACTTAGTGTATAATAGGTACATTTTCTCAAAAGTACTTATTTTTGATCGAAAGTACTTTTTATCAAAAGTCCCTGAGTAAGGGAAATTTGTAGAGTTTTAAAAAATTATGAACATTTCATGGATTCAGGGCTCAATCACAAGGCTCAAATGGAACAAGAAGGAGATGTCCTTTTGCATAGAACAATTACTCCAAATGAGATTTCTAACGAATATACATTTGACAAATTTTTAGCTTATTTTGTATATATTGTTTATGTTGATCGAATGAAGGTTTTTTTATCAAATATAAACATCTGTGTTTGACATTCAATCAAAAATAGTAGAAAAGATAATATTTTTTTTTGAAAACTAACAATTCCCTCCGTCTTTGAGTCTACCTTTTATTTAAAAATAAATAAATTAGATAAATACATGACAAGTTATAAGCTATGTAGTCAAGGAATGTCAAAATTATGATTTAGTGAACTTCAAACATTAACAAAAATATACAGTAATCATGATAATTTTATCAAACCAATTGCATGCCCTCCATATGGATGTTACAAAACTAAATTCGAAAGAAGCACATTGATAGCTATTTTACAAAAATGTTATGCTTTATGACAAAAATGTAACTCTTTGAAAATGACCTTTTCAGAAACATACCAGTTTTCATGGGAGAAATTAAAAACCATTGAAATAAATTCAAAAATAAATATAAAAAATATATTTAGAATCTAGTATGAAAATACTAAAAGGCTCCAATTTACTTCATCTTCTGATTTCAAATAGTTTAATGACAATATGCATCTGATTCTGAAGGTTTTTCCAAAATGTAGGGCTCAGTGTCTTTATGGGGAAAAATGTGTTTAACCCACTATTGTTTTTTCACCCTCCTAGATTGTCTCCATACATGATCTTCCTACTACCTTTTAACTCCTAAAGAGACTCCTAACTCAAAATTATTAATAACAACCATATGAAAACTATAACAAAAAAGAATAGTCAAAATAGTAGTTGAATGTGTGACTAACTAAATTTAAGTCCCAAAGGACTTAAATAATTCCTCTCAACCGGATGTGTTTCATTGTAGACTATTGTAGAATATATGTTCACATCAGGTTGTTTAGAATAACCCATTTCTTATGAGAATAAATGGAAAAATTAGCACTCATTATATAGATATTTTTTACTCTTTTTAGTAAATCAAGAAACCCCAAAAGAAAAATATTATTAACATATAATATAATATATGCAACATAGTTGATTTCTTTTTTTCAGAATATTATCTCAAAATTATATCAAAATTCATTTGAAATCAAATGAACAATTGAGAAGTTTAGGTAGCAATAGATATTAATCACCATAATTGGATGTTTAATTATCCATATGTTTACTTGACTAATGTAATAATGTCATATATTCATAATGATGAAGAATATGTACATAAATTTAAGAATTTATGACACAGTTGTTGTGTAACAATCAAATTTCCTCCAAATTTCCCTCCTAGTTGGACTACTTAATAACACTAGGTGACTATGAATGAGATCCTAGTTTATCTCCAAACTTAATCTTCCTACTACCTTGTAACTTCTAATTAGACTTCTAAATAAAATTCATCAGTAATAAACATATTACAATTGTCACAAAAAGGACCAGTCAAAATAATGGTTGAATGAGTTACTAACTAAGTTTAAATTCCAAATGACTAAAATAATTCCTGTGAACTAGATGTGTTTTGTTGTATACTACTATAGAATAAATGCTTGCATCAAGTGGTTCACAAGAACCCTTTATTTATGAGAAAAAATGGAACACTTATCACTCATTATTTATATATTTTCTACCGATTTTATAAAAATTGATAAACCCCAAAAGACAACTATTAATAAATAATATAATATATGCAACATTTTGATTTTATTTATTTATCATATTGGCTCATAATTCTATCAAAATTCATATGAAATCAAAAAATAAATTTAGAAGTGTGCCATCTTAGTAGAGATAAATCACTATAATATAGATTAGTGCTTGTACAAAACATTTTGCCTCAACAAGAACTATATTTCATGCATGTACAAATCTAATTATAATATTTTTGTTTTGTATCTTATATTTTGGTTATAAGCCTTCCTTCATCAATCATAGATAGAATTTTTTTTGGCTAGGGAGCCCCTCAGAAAATGAGATGCCTCGATAGTGTGACACCTATGAATTCTACAAATGATTACTCAATAGTTGAGAGTTAAACCTCTTTGTAGTTTTTCCAATCTTAAGTTTTGAAAATAAAATTTTGATAAAATTCTTCCTTAAGGGTTTACACAAAAATATATCTTGATCTAAGGACCAATTTTGAATTCTACAAAGTGAGAGTGGTTCACAAGAACACTATGGTCCTTTTTCAACAAAGGAATTTTATAAGGGTTTAGTTTTGGTATATGAGAAAGCGTTAACTTTTCTACCACTTTTGTATTTGCCAAGTTATCAGGGGACCCTCTATTTAAATTATAATCTGGCACACTTTATCATGACATTTGAATTGTATTTTAAATACATTGTTCCTCCTCAAATTAGTTATGGTGGTTTCTTTGACTCTAAAAATCATGGTCCTTTTGAACATCAAATTATTTCTTGTCTCTACTTCTACTTATTCTACCAAGGGGTCTTTTTCTCATTCTTTCTTCAGTCACCAATGTTCTCTTGAGGTTTTGAGGGTAATCCACAACCTTACGAGCCTCACTACAAATATAAAATTTTAACGGTTTCCAACCCATATGAAATTGATGTCCTCATCCTCTACCTCTAAAGATACCCCTTCTTTGGAAGTATACCTTCACATTTTTCAGTATTTCATGTTCATTGGTTGATTTGGATGACATTTCTCTTCCTCTATCTAACTTACTACCAGCTCTCTTGTTTCCTTCTCTATTGACCCTATTCAATTTTTCTATAGCTTTTTGGGCTAGTTGACATGCTTCAACAATAGTAATTATTTTGAGTAGGGCTAGCTAATTTTGGATTTGAAATCTATGTGGGTTGCTGCAAGAAGTTGGGTGCCAATTTTTTGCAAAAAGTGGAAGTGTTTTTCCTATTTTTCAAAATTTATCTGAATTGATCTCAAAATTTGAGGCACTTAGAAATTGAATCTCAAAAAAATTCATGAATAGAAATTGTAGTACTTGGAGTCTACTTTTCAAATATATAATTTATATTAATACCCACATGGTATAAATTATATTTTAATAGGCATATTTGAAAACCACTTTTTCAAATGCATGTTTCAGGACCATACCACATCCATGTACGGCCACCATATTTTGACACAAATAAATGAATTTTTTTAAATCCTTTTTAGGGAAGATACCTAAGACATAGAATATTGATGAGAATATTTTTTCTTATTTTTTTGTTTTGTAAATTATTTTTTATTAATTTTTAATTAACAATAAAGCTTATTTTTCAAACCTCTTGTGTACGGCCACCATAATTTAATATAATTTTTCTTTTTTTCAAAAATTCTTTTTTTTTAAAAATTCAAAAGAATTGAATCTAGATTAATGACATATAATTTATTTTTAAAAATACTTAAAAATTAAAAAGTTATTAAAGTTTTAGTGAGTCTCACTATTTTATGTTTATGTACCACTATCAACTAATAAATAATGTAAAAATAGTAAAAATAACCATATTATTATGAAATTTATATTTTAAGAATCGTGATAGTGAGATCTTTAATGGGTTTTTGTTTTGTCAAAAAAATCGATCCAGAAGGGCTTCAAAAAATTACAGTAAGCCTTAAAATTTTTATTCCAATGCCTTAGCCAAAATTTTGGAGGCTAAGACATAGGCTTGGTCTCACCAAACCTATCCCAAATGAAAAATTGAGGCAGAGTGAGAACTCCCACGTGCATATTTTAAGAAACGGGCACCCGTTATTTAAATTCAAAAAAACAGGCACCCGTTTCATAAATTTAAAAAATGTGTGTTTAAAAAAACATTTTAAATTAAAAAAAAATTGAAATTTTTTTTTAGAAACGGGTACCCATTTTTTGAATTTTGGATTAGATATCCGAACCTAAAACGGGCACCCGTTTTAAAAAAATGGGTGCCCGTTTCAAGCGGCGCAAATTTTCAAGCCGTAGACTTCTGCAAAATTGGCACCCAACTTTTTGCTTCTACCCATGTCCATTAATGTACCTACCCCACAACATGCTCATTATCTACTCGCTAACTAGTTCTAATTTATGACTTCATAAACTCTTTAGTATATATTGATGTGGAGGAATCCTTCTTTTTCATGTTTTGAAATTATCTCAAGAGATTCTACTGACAATCTTAAGACAGGAACCTAGACTTCAGATGCTTTAACATCTTTGTCCATAATTTAGTTTTCTCTTTTCTTTTGATTCCTTCTAGTGTTTTAGAAATTATCCCACCATTGAGTTGCATGAGACTTCCAGTTTGAAGCTATAATCTTGACCCTTCATAGATCATCATCATCATTCTCTTCAATACAACTAATTTTCTAGGTCTTGAATCCAATCTAAGAACACTTCCATATTTAGTTCACCTTAAAATTAGGAGAATCAACCTTAACATTGGTTCCTTGCTCATTGATGAGGTCAATAAGGCTCTCCATTGGATCTAGTACTACATCCCACCCTCTATGAACTCCATGTTCTTCTTTAGAGTCCTTGTGAAACAACCTAACCCCTATCTCTCGAATCCTATGAACTCCACGTTCTTCTTTAGAGTCCTTATGAAGCAACTTAACCCCTATCTCTTGAATCCTTTGAAGCACTTTGTCGAGGGTATTATCTCTCAATCTAGCATTCCTACTATCCGTACACCCCCCAGACCATACAATCTCCTCTCTAAGTCATTCTAGACATTTTTTTTCTCTAATACTAAACTAATGAAGTTACCCACTTCTACCTACAAAATAAGAACAATAGTTTTGAATGGCATAGGGAAAAACATAAAGAAAATCGTGTCAGTTAGATGGTGGGATTTTATATTCCAAAAAATATCAATTTAATTTTTCATTAAGACATAGTGAAACTTACATCTTTTTTCTTTCCAAAAAATTGAGACTCTAAATGAGACCCATTTTATTCCATCTCAAAATCTTAACTATGAGCTACATAGACTCAACAACTTCAATTTGAAAATGATTAATAATTAAATTTCCACTAGATTTCCCTCCAAATTGGACTACATAATAACAACATATGACTATAAATGAGATCCTAGATTATCTCCATATGTAATCTTCCGACTACCTTCTAACTCCTAAATAGAATCCTAACACAAATTAAACAATAACAACCATAAGACAAGTGTCACAAAAAGGACCATTCAAAACAATGGTTGAATGGGTGACAAACTAAATTTACATCCCAAAGGACTAAAACAATTCCTCTCAAATGGATGTCTTTTGTTTTAGAATAAAGACTCGCATAAGTGGTTCACACGAACCCATTTTCTATGAGAATAAATGCAACACTTAGCACTCATTATATAGATTTTTTTACTTTGTTTTAAAAATTGATAAACTCCAAAAGAAAACTATTAATAATATATAATATAATATATGCAACATTTTGATTTCTTTTATTTAGTATATTAGCTCAAAATTCATAAGAAATCAAATAAACAATTTAGAAGTTTATGTAACTTAGTCAAGATTATCATTCTAATAGGTTGTTTAATTATCCATATGTTGAAGACTAATGTAATAACATCATATATTCAAAAAGATGGAAAATATGTACCTAAAGATCATAACTGTAAACATAAATATGTTGGAGTACCTAGTACAAGAACTCTATAAAAAATTAATGACACACTTCCTGTGTGTAACAAATCTCTATCAAATTTTATTTGAAATTAAACAAGCACACGAGAAGTTTAGGTCACTTAAAATAGATTATTCATTACAATATATTGTTGATTGTTTTGAAGAATAACATATTACTATTAAAATTTAAAAATAATGGATAAACATATACATAAAGATTAAAAACTAACATGAAAATATTATAATTCAAAGTGATTGGTAAAAAAAGCATATAGAGATAAGAATTAAGAAATAAAAGTAGAATATTTGAAATTGAAACTAATCAATAATAAAAGTAGAATATTTGAAATTGAAATTGATCAATGATAAAATATCAATTTGATTTTCATTAAGACATAGTGAAACTTACATCTTTTTTGTTTCCAAAAAATTGAGACTCTAAATGAAACCCATTTTATTACATCTCAAAATCCTAACTATATGCCCTACATAGACTCAACAAGTTTAGTTTGAAACTGATCAATAATAAAAATTTCCCCCAAATTTCCCCAAATTTCCCTCCAAATTGGACTGCATAATAACATGTGACTATAAATGTGATCCTAGATTATCTCCACACGTAATCTTCCTACTAGCTTCTAACTCCTAAATAGAATCCTAACACAAATTAATCAATAACAACCATAAGACAACTGTCACAAAAAGGATGAGTCAAAATAGTGGTTTGAATGGGTGACTAACTAAATTGAAATCCCAAAGAATTAAAACAATTCATCTCAAATGGATGTCTTTTGTTATAGCATCAAGTGGTTCACAAGAACCCATTTCTTATGAGACTAAATGCAACACTTAGCACTCATTATATAGATATTTTTTACTTTGTTTAGAAAATTAATAAATTCCAAAAGAAAACTATTAATGATATATAATATAATATATGCAACATTATGGTTTCTTTTATTTAGCATATTAGATCAAAATTCCTATCAAAATTCATTTGAAATCAAAGAAACAATTTAGAAGTTTATGTAACTTAGTAGAGATTATCACTCTAATAGGTTGTCTAACTATCCATATGTTGAAAACTAATGTAATAAGGTTATATACTCAAAATGATGGAAAATATGTACGTCAAGAACTCTAAAAAAATTATCACACACTTTGTGTGTAACAAAGCTCTATCAAAATTTATTTGAAATTAAACAAGCACACTAAAAGTTTACGTCACTTAAAAAAAGACTATTCATTACAATAGATTGTTTTGAAGAATACCATGATACTATTAAAATTTAAAAATAATGGATAAACATGTACATAAAGATAAAATACTAACATGATAATATTATAATTCAAAGTGATTGCTAAAAAAAGTGTAGAGAGATAAAAGAATTAAGAAATAAAAGTAGAATATTTGAAATTGAAATAGACATTCTCATTTGAAATGAATACTAATTATATAATATTTTTGACATTTTCAAAAAGTCAGTACTGTTCCAAATATTATTTTCTTCACCGCTCCGCTATGTTCGCCCTAATTTCTTCACCGTTTCCGCTATGTTTGACCTAGTTAACAATGCACCATTTAACAAATTACACACAACCCACAAGAGCCACAGTGTTCTTTAGCATTATCTAGAAGATCGCCAATACAACAGTCTGTAGACCGAAACTGGAATGGACTGCAGAAACCAAAAACAAAAAAGAAAAGACATGCAGACATGAAAGATCCGTCCTCTAAATGTCTGTGACCTCCATTTTTATAAATTCACAAATTTTCTTCAAGTTCGCTTTAAGCTGTCCGATGGCAGTTTCTAAGCTAGCGATTCGCCTTTGCAGCTCATTTTTTTCTTCCGAAGCCGATGTACTGTTCTGGATTTCTTGTTGGAGGGAAGTTTCTAAACTAGCGATTCGCATTTGCAGCTCCCCTTTTTCTTGTCCGAAGGCAGCTTCTAAACGAGTGTTTTCTATGTGCAGCCGCTCCTTTTCACTCTCCAAATTCATTTTCTCTACTTCCCACACGGACTTCTCCCTTGATACTCTCTCCAGATCATCCAGACCTTGTCCTTCCGGACCAATTCCACTGAGAACCCTGTGTCCGTGATATCTCATGATATTAAGTAGTATATATGAAACCCCATTTCTGGCCGCTTTCTTCTTCTCCTCTTTGCTTCTGCCGGCATCCATTCCCAAGACTAAGTATGTGTTGATACCTGGATCTCCATTAGGAAGAGTACTGCGAGGAATCCAGTACTCGCCAAATGCTTTCAATGCAAGATATTGGAGAATGGTTGAATAATTAAAAGAGCTCATGCGCCTTTTCTGGACAGATTCGATTTGCTCCAGCATTCGCTCCTTCACAAATTTGCACAGTTAAAGCAGAGCCCCGAGAAACATCAATGGCAGTCGCAACATACTTAAACGGGATAATGCCCGGCGTCTTAACCTCCAACAGCTTGCAAGCCAAGAACTTGCTTGCAAACTGCAGCGATAGGTCAAGTATTTTGTCGAGCATCAATCCCGAACTATATGACAGTGATAATCGTGGTGGTTCCACCGTCCACGTATCAAATATATATATGTGATGTGTGATAGCGAGGCAGAGGAACAGAGTTTTAGAAATGCCGATCCCACCAGGTAAAGCGGTTTTCTACTTGTCTCTCTGGAATGTAATAATGGTAGCCCGGATTGCGGCGGCTCTCTTCACGAGGTTGACGGAAATTGCTTCTTTGCACGGCTATAGTTGTGAGTTTCAGAGGCACTGTCCACCACATGTAAACTTAGGAATTATAGATGGATAATCTAGCTTGTTATTTTTATTTTTCTATATAGTAATATTATATAGATTTAATATATTAATTATGTATAATTTTTATTTACATTGAAATAAAGGTTAAAAAAAACTATATATACTAGGAAAAATATATTAATATAATTTAGATTTTTTAATCTAGATAAAAAATTATTTTCAATATATAATGAATTGATTATTCTATTTATTTAAATAAAAATCACCATTCATCAAAAAAATTTCAAACAATCAAATACTTGATAATATATATAGAAGAATCATATTTCACAATTTATTCTATAAGTTCATTTATCACATGTACTATAGATTTTTTTCACATGCATTATTTATGTAATTAATGATGCCACATTTTTCACGACACTTTGACACAATTTTGAAAGCTTAGATTCTTGGTGTATGTGTACAAACTATCTCATTCTTCACGCGCGCTTTGGATGTAGTGTTGAAAGCTTAGATTTATGATGTGTCTCGACAAGCTCATAATTTCTTAGATCAATTATAAGATGTCCCTAAATTTTTTTTAAAAAAAATAAAAACTTAAGTAGGAGATCCAATGAGTGTTACGTGTTCCATTCATTCTCATGAGAGATGGGTTCGTGTGAACCACTACTCATGAATCATGAGTCAATGAGTTTGACTCAAGAAACTACACAGTTGAATCCTGATAGCAATATCACAAAATAAAATCTTGATAATTTTTATTTATTTATTAGAATGGTTGTTCATGTTATATATTTATTAGACATGTACAAATGTATTCCTCTACTAATATATGTATTCTTCTGCTATATATGTATTATGTATTACATCAAATTATAAATTATCCACTTTTACTTTTAAATTTTGAAGGATTCTAAATATTTGAGATGTTAAAAAGCTATTTATTTTTAAATAATAATTTTGAATTTTATCCTTGTAAACATTTTTTAATATAATCTTTTATATTTGTACATGATTGAATTAATCGATATTGTCATGGATCTTTAGTTAAATGTTTTTCAAATATTTATTTTATATATAAAACATCAAAGATCAAATGATAATATTTAATTGAATATTTTTAAAATAAATTATTTTAAAAAAATAAAAAATCTACAATGTGCTTATATACAAACTATATAGAATTTTCACCATAATACTTATTTTCATATTGATTTCTAATTTTATGTATTCCTTTTATTGAGTAAAAAGAGCTTTCTAGAGGAATGTAGCCTCTTTATAAACTATATACATTATAAAATACAAGTAGAACTAATTTAGAGTAAATAACGCATTTTCAAAATTTATAAGATATTAATACATGTTCTTCAAACAATTAATATTTAGTATAGTATATAAGATTATTTTTAGCTTAAATTGATGATGCATTTGTACAACCTCGCTTTTCACCATGCTTTAGATGCAAATTTGAAAGATTAAATTCATGATACATATGTACAACCTCAATTCTCACATGTGCTTTAGATGTAACTTTAGTTGTAATTTTGAAAGATTAAGTTCATGACACTTTTTTACAAACCACTTTCACGTGTGCTTTGGATATAATTTTTAAATCTTAAACTCATGTAAAATTAAATTTTTCTAATATATAATGTCTAATTCATTTTACTTTTAAATTTTAAAGGGTTATAATTTTTTGAGTAGCTAAAAAACTAAAATATTTTTAAATGAATAATTTTAAATTTAATCTTTTCAGTATAATATTC